>CAKAOJ020001575.1:0-35222 GCA_916701645.2 Sebastolobus alascanus | reverse complement strand
AAAAATTCCCAAATTTTTTTGGTACACATGCTCTGGGGGCCAGTATTAACTAAGATCTGAAGTGTCATATTGATCGGTGCAAGTGGGCGTGGCCTATTTAGCATTTTATGCTAAATTATGCCTTTGCTCAATTTGCTGTGAGCTGGAACGAGCTAAAGACATGAAACTTGGTACCATAACTGTACATGATATCATAATGCTTCACGTAAAATATGATCCAAATTGGCCACACGGTGGCGCTACAACATTTTTCAAGGCCAGCCCCCTCACACCATAAGTTCGATTGATTTGAAATTTGACAGACATGTGTTGCTGAATGTGCTCTACAAAAAAGCCTCTTGGACCACTTAAGTCCGCCTTCTAGATTTTCCTCAATTTTGAATAATTTGAAAAACCCATTTTTGACATCTCCTCCTAAAACGTACGTCCGATTGCCGGCAAATTTTCTGAGAAACATTATTGGACCAGGCTCATCTAAAGTTGCGTAAAGCTTGTTGATATCTCATTGCGTTTTCAAGATATTGACCAATGAACTTTAAAGGGGCGTGGCTTAGCACATCAATACAGCTAATTCCACAACTGTTAAGCCCATCTTCTCGAAACTGGCAGAATATGTTCATAGGAGTACCTGAAACGTACCCTGAAAGTTTCGTTCAATTCGACCACTAGGAGGCGCCACAAGGCCCAAAGATTTGCATGGGCCTATCGCGAATTTCGCCACAAATCAATGGGAGTTCGTCCCAGCTTCACCAAACTTGATGGATATTTTAATTGACCTGTTGAAATGTCACCACAATGCCAAGAAATATGACTGGCGGGACTTTGAGTGTGCAACTACAGAAAGGCTGCATACAGTGTAATAATGAAACAAGGGTGTGATTGGTCTCACTCCTTCTTTATACAGAATTAAACCAGGTGAAATGACTTTGCTTTGTGAAGCCCAAAACCCAATCACTGCTGCTCGTGGCTTTGATTTCATGTGCTTCCGCTGTTGAGCGCAAAAGGGCATAAACCCGCGAACTGCCGCTTGCGGCTGTAATTATTATTATTATTTGTTGTCTGCCATTTGGGCTCAATTTGCCGTGAGATGGAATGAGCTAGAAACATGAAATTTGGCGCAATAACTGCAAATGATGTGCAGGTGATTCTCAAGGAATATGACATCAATCGGCCAGATGGTGGCGCTGTAATTAACGCTCAAACACGCGATTTTGGAAAGGCCACGCCCCTCGCACCGTAAGTCCGATTGACTTGAAATTTGACACACATGTCCAGCTCCATGTGATCTACAAAAAAGCCTCTGGGACTATTAAAGTCCGCCTAACTAGATTTTCCGCCATCTTGAATTTTTTGAAAAACACATTTTTGACATCTCCTCCTAAACCGTAGGTCCGATTGGTACCAAATTTTCTGTGGATCATTATTGGACTACGGTGATCTAAAGTTGCATAAAGCGTGTTGATATCTCATTGCGTTTAGAAGCTGTAGACCGACAAACTTTTCACTGGGCGGGGCTTAGCAGGAAATTGGCCATAATTCATTGACCATTAGTCCAATCATCATAAATCTTGGTAGATATCTTCAGTACGTGTTTTGGAATAGGCGTACAAAAGCATTTCTCGCTTGACCCATAGGGGGCGCCAAAAACATCAAAAACTTGTACCTCAAGATCCGATGGACAGAATTTTATCAAATTTGGTGCACATGCTCTGGGGGCCAGTATTAACTAAGATCTGAAGTGTCATATAGATCGGTGCAAGTGGGCGTGGCCTATTTAGCATTTTATGCTAAATTATGCCTTTGCTCAATTTGCTGTGAGCTGGAACGAGCTAGAGACATGAAACTTGGTACCATAACTGCACATGATGTCATAATGCTTCACGTAAAATATGATCCAAATTGGCCACATGGTGGCGCTACAACTATTTCTAGGCCAAGCCCCCTCACACCATAAGTCCCATTGATTTGAAATTTCACAGACATGTGCTGCTGAATGCGATCTACAAAAAAGCCTTTTAGACTACTTAAATCCGCCTTCTAGATTTTCCTCCATTTTGAATAATTTGAAAAACACATTTTTGACATCTCCTCCTAAACCGTAGGTCCGATTGCTGGCAAATTTTCTGTGGAACATCATTTGACCATGCTCATCTAAAGTTGCATAAATAAGGTTGATATCTCATTGCGTTTTCAAGATATTGACCAATGAACTTTAAAGGGGCGTGGCTTAGCACTTCAATACAGCTAATTCCACAACTGTTAGGCCCATCTTCTCGAAACTGGCAGAATATGTTCATAGGAGTACCTGAAACGTACTCTGAAAGTTTCGTTCAAATCGACCACTAGGAGGCGCCAACAGGCCCAAAGATTTGCATGGGCCTATCACGAATTTCGCCACAAATCAATGGGAGTTCGTCTCAGCTTCACCAAACTTGATGGATATTTTAATTGACCTGTTGAAATGTCACCAAAATGCCAAGAAATATGACTGGCGGGACTTTGAGTGTGCAACTAAAGAAAGGCTGCATACAGTGTAATAATGAAACAAGGGTGTGATTGGTCTCACTCCTTCTTTATACAGAATTAAACCAGGTGAAATGACTTTGCTTTGTGAAGCCCAAAACCCGATCACTGCTGCTCGTGGCTTTGATTTCAGGTGCTTCCGCTGTTGAGCGAAATAGGGCATAAACCCGCGAACTGCCGCTTGCGGCTGTAATTATTTTTATTTGTTGTCTGCCTTTGAGGCTCAATTTGCCGTGAGATGAAAAGAGCTAAAAACATGAAAGTTGGCACAATGAATGGAAAGGATATTTAACGGCATTTCACGAAATATGACAGCAATCGGCCACATGGTGGCGCTGTAATTAACGCTCAAACACGCGATTTTTGAAAGGCCACGCTTCTCGAACCGTAAGTCCGATTGACTTGAAATTTGACACACATGTCCAGCTCCGTCTGATCTACAAAAAAGCCTCTGGGACCACTAAAGTCCGCCTAACTAGATTTTCCGCCATCTTGAATTTTTTGAAAAACACATTTTTGACATCTCCTCCTAAACCGTAGGTCCGATTGCTACCAAATTTTCTGTGGATCATTATTGGATGAAGGTGATCTAAAGTTGCATAAAGCGTGTTGATATGTCATTGCGTTTTGAAGCTGTTGACCAACAAACTTTTCACTGGGCGGGGCTTATTAGGAAATTGGCCATAATTCATTGACCATTAATCTGATCATCATAAATCTTGGTAGATAACTTCAATACGTGTTTGGGAATAGGCGTCCCAAAGCATTTCTCGCTCGACCCATAGGGGGCGCCAAAAACATCAAAAACTTGTACCTCAAGATCCGGTGGACAGAATTTTATCAAATTTGGTACACATGCTCTGGGGGCCAGTATTAACTAAGATCTGAAGTGTCATATTGATCGGTGCAAGTGGGCGTGGCCTATTTAGCATTTTATGCTAAATTATGCCTTTGCTCAATTTGCTGTGAGCCGGAACGAGCTAGAGACATGAAACTTGGTGCCATAACTGTACATGATGTCACAATGCTTCACGTAAAATATGATCCAAATTGGCCACACGGTGGCGCTACAACATTTTTCAAGGTCAGCCCCCTCACACCATAAGTTCGATTGATTTGAAATTTGACAGACATGTGTTGCTGAATGTGCTCTACAAAAAAGCCTCTTGGACCACTTAAGTCCGCCTTCTAGATTTTCCTCCATTTTGAATAATTTGAAAAACCCATTTTTGACATCTCCTCCTAAACCGTAGGTCCGATTGCTGGGAAATTTTCTGTGGAATATCATTGGACCATGCTCATCTAAAGTTGCATAAAGCTTGTTGATATCTTATTGTGTTTTCAAGATATTGACCAATGAACTTTAAAGGGGCGTGGCTTAGCACATCAATACAGCTAATACCACAACTGTTAGGCCCATCTTCTCGAAACTGGCAGAATATGTTCATAGGAGTACCTGAAACGTATCCTGAAAGTTTCATTCAAATCGACGTATAGGGGGTGCCACCAGTTCCAAAGATTTGCATGGGCCTATCGCGAATTTCGTCACAAATCAATGGGAGTTCGTCCCATCTTCACCAAACTTGATGGATATTTTAATTGACCTGTTGAAATGTCACCAAAATGCCAAGAAATATGACTGGCGGGACTTTGAGTGTGCAACTACAGAAAGGCTGCATACAGTGTAATAATGAAACAAGGGTGTGATTGGTCTCACTCCTTCTTTATGCAGAATTAAACCAGGTGAAATGACTTTGCTTTGTGAAGCCCAAAACCCGATCACTGCTGCTCGTGGCTTTGATTTCAGGTGCTTCCGCTGTTGAGCGAAAAAGGGCATAAACCCGCGAACTGCCGCTTGCGGCTGTAATTATTATTATTATTATTATTATTATTTGTTGTCTTAATTTTGAGCTCATATTCCCATGAGATGGAATGAGATAGAAACATGAAACTTGGCCCAATAACTGGAAATGATGTGCAAATTCTTCTCAAGGAATATGACAGCAATCGGCCACATGGTGGCGCTGTAATTAACGCTCAAACACGCGATTTTGGAAAGGCCACGCCTCTCGAACCGTAAGTCCGATTGACTTGAAATTTGACACACATGTCCATCTCCGTCTGATCTACAAAAAAGCCTCTGGGACCACTAAAGTGCGCCTAACTAGATTTTCCGCCATCTTGGATTTTTTGAAAAACACATTTTTGACATCTCCTCCTAAACCGTAGGTCCGATTGCTACCAAATTTTCTGTGGATCATTATTGGATGAAGTTCATCTAACGTTGCATAAAGCGTGTTGATATGTCATTGCGTTTTGAAGCTGTTGACCAACAAACTTTTCACTGGGCGGGGCTTATTAGGAAATTGGCCATAATTCATTGACCATTAGTCTGATCATCATAAATCTTGGTAGATAACTTCAATACGTGTTTGGGAATAGGCGTCCCAAAGCATTTCTCGCTCGACCCATAGGGGGCGCCAAAAACATCAAAAACTTGTACCTCAAGATCCGGTGGACAGAATTTTATCAAATTTGGTACACATGCTCTGGGGGCCAGTATTAACTAAGATCTGAAGTGTCATATTGATCGGTGCAAGTGGGCGTGGCCTATTTAGCATTTTATGCTAAATTATGCCTTTGCTCAATTTGCTGTGAGCTGGAACGAGCTAGAGACATGAAACTTGCTACCATAACTGTACATGATGTCATAATGCTTCACGTAAAATATGATCCAAATTGGCCACACGGTGGCGCTACAACATTTTTCAAGGCCAGCCCCCTCACACCATAAGTTCGATTGATTTGAAATTTGACAGACATGTGTTGCTGAATGTGCTCTACAAAAAAGCCTCTTGGACCACTTAAGTCTGCCTTCTAGATTTTCCTCCATTTTGAATAATTTGAAAAACCCATTTTTGACATCTCCTCCTAAACCGTAGGTCCGATTGCTGGCAAATTTTCTGTGGAACATCATTGGACCATGCTCATCTAAAGTTGCATAAATGAGGTTGATATATCATTGCGTTTGCAAGATATTGACCAATGAACTTTAAAGGGGCGTGGCTTAGCACATCAATACAGCTTATTCCACAACTGTTAGGCCCATCTTCTCGAAAATGGCAGAATATGTTCATAGGAGTACCTGAAACGTACCCTGAAAGTTTCGTTCAAATCGACCACTAGGAGGCGCCACCAGGCCCAAAGATTTGCATGGGCCTATCACGAATTTCGCCATAAATCAATGGGAGTTCGTCCCAGCTTCATCAAACTTGATGAATATTTTAATTGACCTGTTGAAATGTCACCAAAATGCCAAGAAATATGACTGGCGGGATTTTGAGTGTGCAACTACAGAAAGGCTGCATACAGTGTAATAATGAAACACGGGTGTGATTGGTCTCACTCCTTCTTTATACAGAATTAAACCAGGGGAAATGACTTTGCTTTGCTTTTTGAAGCCAAAAACCCAATCACTGCTGTTCATGGCTTTGATATCAGGTGCTTACTCTGTTGAGCGAAAAAGTATTTTGAAATCGCTCAGTAGGGAGCGCCAACAGTTTAAATCGTGCATGGGCATGAGGCAAATTTGGCCATAAATCCATGTCGGTCTGTCTAAACATCACTAAAATTTGCTGCGCTCACGGCCTTCTTGTGTGTGTTTGACGGTGGCATGCTGAAACACATCAGGGACTGTACCATGGATGGCACCATGGTGACAGCTCATGGGATTTGACAGTGGCTGAACTGAAAGCCTTCATAGCCCTGTTATATATCCGTGGAGCACAAGGGGCAAAAAACATGGATGTGGACAGCCTGTGGTCAGAAAAATGGGGCTTCCCAATTTTCAAAGAAACCATGCCCAGTAATCGCCTCAGGGAGATCATGAGATTCCTGCGGTCCGACAAAAAGGAGACATGACGTGTGCGTCTACAGGATGACAGGTTTGCCCTGGTGTCAGCCACTTGGAGCAAGTTTGTTTAGAACAGCATAGCCAGCTATAAGCCCGTTGCCAACATCACTGTAGATGAACAGTTGTTCCCCACCAAGGCCCGATGCAGGTTTACACAGTATATTGGGAATAAGCCTGACAAATTCAATATCACGTTTTGGCTGGCTGTGGATGTCCAGTCAAAATACATGTTGAAAGGGGCTCTGCAACTGGCGGAGTACATTGAGGGAAAAAGGGCAGCATTGCAGTTGGCACAAGGTCCCGGTAAGCAGCAGAAGCACTTACTGCAGCAGACACCGAAACGGAGGCAGTGCCAAGTTCGGAAAAGCTGCAACCAAAACAAAACCACGGACACCTGCTGCAAATGCCCAATGCACCGACACCCGGTTGGGACGATAACGTAACCTGCTGCGGAGTCCCGTCACTTCACAAGACACGGGAAACCTCTGTTGGTCTGGAGGAGTTGCAGCAGTTATTTCTGCAAAAACGTCCACTGCACATTCACCAGATATTCTCAGAGCTAAACTAACTCTTCTGCAATGTGTAGTGTGCACGCGTTCACGTGAGAGGTGGAGCGAGCCGAGCGGGGGAGAACGAGCGCGGTGTGCAAACAGGCAGGAGCAGAGCTGCTGCGCGCTCGCGTACCCACACGCGAGCGCGCATGGGATACCGACCCGTTAAGATTTATGCGCGTGATAAGTTACAAATAGTCCCTTTAATTAAACTTGTTCAAATGTATATTTTCGTGTTATTTCGGTTTTTTTTTTATATATATTCTAACACAATAAATGCATTAATCTTTCAATTTGCTATTTATCATCAGAGATTATAGAGCTTGGAATCAATCGATTAATATGACCGCTTACAGCAATTATAGTAGTTATGGAATTCTGGCATGTCTAGTGTTAAGGGACACATGTTTCTATAGGATCTGGTGGATAAGCAGGGAGAGGGTGGTGAGATAGGGATTTTAGCATAAAACTAGATTGTAAAACATGCAGGATAAAATATAGGTTAGTGTGTGTGTGTGTGTGTGTGTGTGTGTGTGTGTGTGTGTGTGTGTGTGTGTGTGTGTGTTGTTGTTTTTTTTAGTGTATTTTATTTGTTGTCCTTGGAGGGATAAATAGTGCGCCTCCTCTCTGATCCACACTCCGGAACTGAAGGGGGCGGTAGAGCGCCATTAAGCTGAAAGCTAATCGCCGTTAAACAACAAGAAGAAGCAGAAAAAGTTTCTCCATTTGATGCTGCACATTTCACGGTGAGTACAGCTCTTCCAACTGTCTCTGTAAAATCCTGTTTTCTGCCTCAAATCAAAACCTCAATAGTAAACATTAAGTGCATCTCCCTACTAACGGGTAACGTTAACTAATGCAAACAGGAATGCGCATGATTTTGCGTCGTAATGAAGTTAGGTCGTCGTGTTAATAACGTGATGCTGTGTAGTTGAGTAGCTCTCAGTGAGGCTCTCCGGTAAACAGGGAGCTCTTATTGTGAAAGGAGAACGGCGAAAGAATGAAGCGCTGAAACGAGGCTGGAGTTAGAAAATCATGAACGTCTTCGTGCACAGAGCCTCCGTGTTATAACTTAAGGTATTACTTTTATAGAGTAAATGCACAACGTAACTCTGGTTGCACTCGTTAGTTACCGTTAATCTGTACGGTAAACAGCGTGCTCTTATTGTGAAGGGAACGGCGAACGAAGCGCTGATGCGCTGTTGTTAACGAGGCTGGAGTTAAGTTCAGCTAACGTTAATGTGACGGTAGACAGCCCCTCAGTAACGTTAATGTGACGGTAGACAGCCTTTCAGTAACGTTAATGTGACGGTAGACAGCCCCTCAGTAACGTTAATGTGACGGTAGACAGCCCCTCAGTAACGTTAATGTGACGGTAGACAGCCCTTCAGTAACGTTAATGTGACGGTAGACAGCCTTTCAGTAACGTTAATGTGACGGTAGACAGCCTTTCAGTAACGTTAATGTGACGGTAGACAGCCCTTCAGTAACGTTAATGTGACGGTAGACAGCCCCTCAGTAACGTTAATGTGACGGTAGACAGCCTTTCAGTAACGTTAATGTGACGGTAGACAGCCCCTCAGTAACGTTAATGTGACGGTAGACAGCCCCTCAGTAACGTTAATGTGACGGTAGACAGCCCCTCAGTAACGTTAATGTGACGGTAGACAGCCCTTCAGTAACGTTAATGTGACGGTAGACAGCCTTTCAGTAACGTTAATGTGACGGTAGACAGCCTTTCAGTAACGTTAATGTGACGGTAGACAGTCCTTCAGTAACGTTAATGTGACGGTAGACAGCCTTTCAGTAACGTTAATGTGACGGTAGACAGCCCCTCAGTAACGTTAATGTGACGGTAGACAGCCCCTCAGTAACGTTAATGTGACGGTAGACAGCCTTTCAGTAACGTTAATGTGACGCTAGACAGCCTTTCAGTAACGTTAATGTGACGGTAGACAGCCCTTCAGTAACGTTAATGTGACGGTAGACAGCCCTTCAGTAACGTTAATGTGACGGTAGACAGCCTTTCAGTAACGTTAATGTGACGGTAGACAGCCCCTCAGTAACGTTAATGTGACGGTAGACAGTCCCTCAGTAACGTTAATGTGACGGTAGACAGCCTTTCAGTAACGTTAATGTGACGGTAGACAGCCTTTCAGTAACGTTAATGTGACGGTAGACAGCCTTTCAGTAACGTTAATGTGACGGTAGACAGCCCCTCAGTAACGTTAATGTGACGGTAGACAGCCTTTCAGTAACGTTAATGTGACGGTAGACAGCCCCTCAGTAACGTTAATGTGACGGTAGACAGCCCCTCAGTAACGTTAATGTGACGGTAGACAGCCCTCAGTAACGTTAATGTGACGGTAGACAGCCCCTCAGTAACGTTAATGTGACGGTAGACAGCCCTCAGTAACGTTAATGTGACGCTAGACAGCCCTTCAGATAACACGGTTTCGATGCACATTAAGCAGTGTGGAACAAACAGCAGTTATATAAAGTTTAACAAGTTATCATTAGCACAGCATTACCTAGCGGAGGTTAGTTTATTAACACATGAGGCATCATTCAGTCATCAACATGCATTAGCCTGGTAGAGAAGCTAATATTAGCTACTGTCTAACCTTACGCAGCCAACATGACCAACAATTAGGATTTCCACCTGATGTTACGTTCATTCTGCAGCAGATAACGGTGTCGGTACCCGGTACAAACAGGCTCGGTAATGAACGTGATAACGTTAACGTGATAACGGATTCGGTGTTTTTGCTGAGCTGCAGCATTTTTTAATATATTGAATGCTTATTTAAGTACCATCTCAAGTATGTGCATGTGTGTTGGCAAAAACAGGCAGAGTTTTTATGATTGAACTGTGGCGTTTGATACATAGGATAATAATCTGACTTTAAGATAGGGAGAGAATAAAGACATAAGCTTGAAATCAAATACAAATTGAATTGCTTGGATGGACTGCTATTGTTGTCAACGAGTTTGCAAGCCTAATGTTATCTATGGAATATTGAAAAATATAGAAGTAAATTAGGTTTTTATAATGCAGGAAAGAACAAAATTGAGTTATACTAATTTTCTCTCATAAGTGAGGAGCTGTGCTGACAAGTAGTCAGCACTATGCTTGTCATTTTGAATTCAGTTATTATCAGTAGTATGATATGGATGTTATCACAACTTTTTCATGGATTTGCACAGAATTTATCCAGACAGTCTCTGTTGTTAAAAAGGAAATGTGCCAACATTTGATTATTTTTACAGATGCCAACCAAAAAGAGCCACAGACGGGCTGAAGCTGCTAAGAGAGCATGGACCATCAGGAAGAAGGTTTCTGTGGTGGGTGATGCAAAGTCAATATATCCTTGAACCAATTTTATTCTTTTTCTGACTTTGATTTTTCATAAAACACCTTTAGTAAAATGCTATGGTGGATGTTGCTAGAATCCCATGAGTGTTCTTTAATGTTGAAAACAGAAGATCCTGCACACTGCTCTTGCTCATTAGCACAATTTATTGATCATACTAAAGTTTTGGTTCCTCTGGACCTTCATCAAGAGGGTTTTTTACACACTACTTACAATATAAATCTTATATAAACTTCACTCAAGAATATTATGTATTTTATAGACATGTTAGATTTGTTTCCAGTGGGATACTATTGAATTTATATAGTGACTTTGATTGTAAAGTTAAGATATAAATATAAATTGTGTAATCCTGTTCAGAATTTACTCTTTTTTTTTAAATTATATGTTTTTAAAGTCCCCTGTCAGCCAGTTTTACTTAATGTTTTTTTTGTTCTTTCTCAATCAGATTGGGGGTGTCATTATAGTCAGACATAGTTCATTACCATGGCAACCTGATTGCATAATTTTTCAACCCAGTTTAGATGAATTTACTGGTCATCAGACCACAAATGAGACCAGAATTATCTCAACACACCGAGTGTCTCTCGCTTTTTCACCGTCTACTCCTGGCAAGGCGGACGTCCGGCTGCTGCTGCACCGAGGAGCCGCACCGCCGCACGCCGCCCACAGTGCACAGGAGAACAGATAGGCATGTTGCAGAGGTCCACCTTTTGAAATGCAGTTTCGGAACGTTTTGGAGATGCACCAGCCGCTCTCCCTTCAGCTCCAGCACCGACAGTGCACCAGGCTGCACTGAGATTTGTTTATTTCTCTAACGGGACTTTTCTCTGGTTTTCTGTTGAGCTGAAAGTTGTGCGCTCCCGTCGTTCGGACCTGTTACAGCCCTGCCAACCTCCGGTATCGGCTGCTTTTTGTTAATTTATCTCTGGCAGGAGGAGACGTAAAGAAGATAGCGAGAGAGAGAGAGACAGTCAGTGTGTTGTGTTGATTCTGCCGGTGGGATTTCATGTAATCCACTTCACATGTTCACCAGATACACAAATGCCATTGTGAAAATAAACAACACACTAAAGTAAGGTGGAGGAAACTTAAAAATAAAAGCAAAACAACAAGTAGGGCTTGCTAACTACAGCTAATAAGCCAACTACATTTAACTAGCTAACTAACTAGAAAGACCAACTGACAGACAGATAAACAGATTTTACGGTTTGCTGCCTTTGACCTGCAGCTTCTACTATAGGCAGATGTCATATTCCCATTTTACCAACAACCTTCTTTTAATTTGAGCACAAAATTAAATTAATTGTCAAAAAAACTTTTGTCAAACAGTGTGGCTTTAACTTAGTCTGCAAATGAATCAGGAAAGGAATATCATAGAAATGCCAAAATAGACTGGGGGGGGGGTTTAAAAAACGATTATTCTCTCATGAAAAAGAACCAATAACGGCATCGATGAACAGAACCGGTAAGAACTATCAATCAGAGTAGTAGTATTTATAAAATGATAATACCCATCTTGCTGAATGATAACTGGGAAATGATTATTACATCTCTTGCATAACCACGTTTCAAATATTTTTTAGTCTTTTAAGGGCACTACATTTTAAAAAGTCCTTCTGCATGACTGCAGAACGCCCACACAATTGTAAATAATACTATTAAATCAGCTACTTAATTAGTAGACAAAATACGTACTATTAGTTGACTAAAAATGTTTTAGGTTGATGGCAGTCACAGACTATGTATTAAACATCTTCAATATCTGTTGATGTTTATGTCTCCTTATGGATGTGAAAATGTTTTTTTTAGTATTTACTAGTGTGTGTGTGTGTGTGTGTGTGTGTGTGTGTGTGTGTGTGTGTGTGTGTGGTTTTTTGTTTTGTGTTTGTTTGTTTAGGATCCAAACCTGAACCAGGAGGCTGAGCCTGGAGTGCAGACCTGGGAGGAGTGTCCATCTGATGCTGGTTCTCTGGGCTCTGGCCAAGTGCCATCCTCAAAGGGCTCTGGCCAAATGTCATCCCTGGGCACTGGGAATAAACCAACCCCTCCGTGGAAAATACTGCATAACGCTGAAAAGCTCAAATCTGCTGAAAAGCACATATCTGCTGAAAAACTGAAATCTGCTGAAAAACTGTGCCAAATTGTGTCAAAGTCAACTGCTGAACTACTGTCTGATCAAGATTCAAACAACACTGATCATATGTCTGTTTCTAACATGTCCATGCAGTCTGTGTTTGAAAAACAGGTCACTGAAACCATGTCAGAAGCTGTTGGTGAGCCAGTGAGTGGATCCAACTTTGCAGACAACCACCACGATGGAATGCAGACTACATCAGCACATACACCTACTGAGAGCTGTATTTCCAAATCACCTGTGAAGCCTGTCTTACTTGGTTCATTCTCTCAAAATAATTATCGTTTTCATGATAATTCCGGCAAACAGTGTGTAGCTAACTGTTTAGCAGCAGTTATGACAAATGAGATAAAAAGTGTATTGACTTGGAGTGATGATGGAAATGCTAATGATGTTGACACTGTTCTTATTGAAGGGAATAAATTGTACACTACTCTTAAAAACAGTGGTAAGATAAGTGGAAGAAGTGGGTATTTGTTCATTGAAGAGTTACCAAATGTATATACAATGAAAGATGCACAGTTTTCAATAAATTGTGGTCCAACTTTCAGTGGAAATGTTGGTGTGTTTGATGAGGCTGTTGATTCAGAGATGAGGAACATTAATGTACCACTGGATATGGCTATTCAAAGGGCACTGATAGATCATGATGCTTGTTTTGTGACTTTGAGTAATAATACATGTGTGGTTGTTAAGCAAGGCCACTATTTTGCAGTTTTTGATCCTCATCAGCGTGATAGTCAGGGTCATGTGGATGCAGAGATGGGTACTGCTGTAGTAGTTTATCACTCTGAGTACACAACACTGTATGAACAGCTGGAGAACCTCGCCAAACAACTGCTTCCTGATGACCGTATGCTTCATGCCATGCCATTTGAGGTTCGAGGAGTAAAGGTGATGATCACAGGTAACATGATGCAACATTGTGAAATGCCAACCACTAGAGAAGACTCTGTAAAAACACGCAATGTTAACAGTAACGAACAAGGAGACAGACCACTCTACAGTGATGTGTTGAAAGGTGAAAATAAGAGAACTGCGACATGTACCAAACATCTGCATGAACATGTGACTAAAAAGAAAAGATGTCTTTCAGAAGTAAGTGACTGGGAAGTGCAGGGAAGTACAAGTGGCGTATCGAGTGCAACTGGTATGAATGCATCAGATGGCAATGACACCCATATGGACACAGATATTGAAATAACTGATGTGTCCATGATCTCGTTCACGTACAAGCCGCTGAATGCTGTGACTAAAGGAAGACTTTGTCTAAACATGGGTGTGAGAGATGAGAACACAAAGCAGTTGCAATCTGTGGAGATGTGTGCTATGGGAAGAGTCTGTGAAACGACACCAATTCAAGGCGATGGTAACTGTTTTTTTAGAGCTTTATCTTGTGCCATTTCAGGAACAGAGAATGGACACATGAAAGTGCGCCGGAGAATTGTTGATCATCTTGTAAAACATGCAGCAGAATTCCACAAATACTTAAGAGCAGGAGAGTTCTCTATTCCAGGCCATTTAAACAACTCAAACATGAAATGTTCAGGTTCATTTGCAACAGAGATTGAAATCTGGGCAGCAGCTAACCTACTACAGGTCGACATATACACCTACAATGCAGACAGATGGAATTATTACCCATGTGTTCACATACCAGGTAATCATCAGCCAGGTGACAGAAGTGGTGAGGCTATTTACCTGAATCACAAGAGTGGCAATCATTATGATCTTGTGACATGTGTAAAGCACGCACACAATGAATCCATATGTGCATCCCTTGATAAACATGCCAGTCATGACAAACATTGTTCAGATGGAAAAAGAACACAGACAGAACAATATCATGCAGATCGCTGGTCAAAAAAGAAGCAATTGAAAGCTGTGGAGAAAAGATATGCAGACAAAAAAGAGGAAATTTCAGAGAAAAGAAAAGCGACATATGTCACAAAGAAAGCTAAACATCTAGAAAGAGAGAGAGTAAAATATGCCACAAATGAGCAATACAGAAAATCTGTTAGAAATGCAAGTAACAGAAAGTACCATAATGATTCTGACTTTCAACAGTACGTTCGTGAGCAAAGTCAGATTAAATATGCTGTAGATGAACAGTTTCAAGCGCATGTACGTCAAGAAAGCTGCAGAAAATATGCTGAGGATAAAGACTTTCAAGCATATGTACGTCAAAAAAGCCGTAGAAAATATGCTGAGAATGAAGACTTTCAAGCACGTGTACGTCAAGAAAGCCGTAGAAAATATGCTGAGGATGAAGACTTTCAAGCACGTGTACGTCAAGAAAGCTGTAGAAAATATGCTGAGGATGAAGACTTTCAAGCACGTGTACGTCAAGAAAGCTGTAGAAAATATTCTGAGGATGAAGACTTTCAAACACGTGTACGTCAAGAGAGCTGTAGAAAATATGCTGAGGATGAAGACTTTCAAGCACGTGTACGTCAAGAGAGCTGTAGAAAATATGCTAGTGATACAGTATTTCAACACCATGTGCGTGACCAAAGTAAGAAAAGATATGCAAATGAGCCTGATCTGAAGAAACAATTATGTGAAGCAACATTGCAGAGGTATCACAATGATGAAGCATATAGAGATGCAGTGAAAAGTAGAAACTTCATCAGTGCTAAAAAACAAAAGGACAGGAAATATGACATCACTTGTGTTATTGAAGATTTCCGTAAATCAGTAAAGCATGGACCAGAATATGTGTGTTGCTGTTGTCATAGACTTCTTTTCAGAAAGCAAGTTAAAGGATGTAGGAAGAACACATATTCTACAGTGGGTCCAGATTGCAGTGCGCTTGCTGATAAATGCCTAACTAGCACTTATTTGCACGTATGTGATAAATCTTGTAGGAAGAATTGCAGTTTTCAAGACGAGGCCTTTTCCAAATTATGGATCTGCCATACGTGTGATCGACATCTGCTCAAAGGTAAACTGCCTGGCCAGAGTGTTGCTAACAACTTACATTTGAAGCCTATTCCCACTGAGCTTCAATGTCTCAATGAGTTGGAACAACATCTCATTTCCCTGCACATTCCCTTCATCAGACTCGTACCTTTGAGAAAGGGTGGCCAGAACTCTGTTCAAGGACCAACTGTATGTGTGCCATCCAATTTATCACATGTGACGAGCATTTTGCCAAGAGATGAAGGTGAGGACAAAATGGTGAGGATGAAACTGAAACGTAAACTGAGCTACAAAGGACATTATCAAGACATGCACGTGGACACAGGAAATATCAAAAATGGTCTAAATTATTTAATAATCAATAATACATGGTATAAAGATGTGAGTATTAACCCACAATGGATTAACACCTTTGAAGAAACTGACAATGAACAGATGGAAGATAAAATGGTTGAAAATGATGAAATGGTTGAAAATGTTGAAACGATTGTAAATGATGAAACTGTTGAATCTTGCCATGATAATCAAACTTCAGACAAGGAGGATTACGATGCATCAGAAATACAAGATTTCTCACACATTAAAGACCAGCATGGAATGTTTGCTTCGTCTTGTTTACAACCTGTGGATTTGGGTCAAGAGATACTCGATCAGCATTTTGATGGGATTCTATCTGTCGCCCCAGCTGAAGGAAATTCTCCAATAAGACTGTTGTCTGATGCCACAAATGAACCCAAATGTTTTCCAGTCATATTTCCAGAAGGAGCGCCTACTTTTCATGATGAGCGCCCAGAAAGAATAACTTTATGTAAATATTTCAATCAACGGATACTTAATGCAGATGGTCGTTTTGCTCAAAACACTGATTATTTATTCTATGCTCAATATGTGTCAGAACTGAATCAAATTGTATCACAAGTGTCAATAGCTTTGAGAAAAGGGACAGACAAAAGTCTAACTAAAGACGTTACCAGTGACATCCTGACAGACCCGGAAGCTTTGAAAAAAATTTTGCATTTTGATGAAGGCTACAAATTCCTCAGGCCTATCAGAGGAACACCTCCATTTTGGCAATCAGCACAGAAAGATTTGTTTGCCATGATAAGACAGCTTGGTATCCCTACATGGTTCTGCTCATTTAGCTCTGCTGACTTGAGATGGCCTGAAATGTTGAATGCTATGCTTAGGCAAGAACGCAAGGAAGTGAAATTGGAAGACCTTTCTTGGGCAGAAAAATGTGCATTATTAAAGCGCAATCCAGTGACTGCAGCCAGAATGTTTGACTTCAGATGGCAATGCTTTTTAAAAGATGTTCTACAAAGCCCTGCAGAGCCAATTGGAAAGATCACAGATTACTTTTATCGAGTTGAATTTCAGATGCGTGGTTCACCTCATATACACGCATTGTTTTGGGTTGATGGTGCTCCAAAAGTAGACAAAGATTCCGACGCAAAGGTTGCACAATTTTGTGATAAATATGTCACATGTCAAATGCCGTCAGATCCAGAACTGTTGGAAGTAATTGGTGTGCAAAAACATAGTGAATACCATGCAAAAACGTGTGAGAAGAAAAATGATAAGAACAAGAAGAAAGGAGTGATAAACTGCAGATTCAACTTTCCAAGACCAGTTTCACAGCGCACATTTGTCGCCAGACCAGGTATTGCTACAGAATTTAAGGGAAAGCAAGATGCGGACTCTGAAACAACTGAACAAGTAACTCTTGAAACAGAGCCAGACATCAACCTAGCTGGGATGAAAATAGAAGCAGTCCGAAAAATGTTTGAAGCAATGAAAACAGTCCTATCAAATCGTGAAGAAAGGCAGAAGTTCAACTCTGCTGAGGAATTTTTTCAGTGTTTTAACATATCACAAAGAATCTTTGAGAAAGCTAATTCTATGCTTACCAAACGAACAAGCATTGTGTTGCAACGGAAACCACAAGATGTTTGGATAAACCAGTACAATCCTGATCTCCTGCGCTGCTGGCAGGCAAACATGGACATTCAATTCATTGTGGATGCATATTCATGTGTTGTGTACATTATTTCATATGCCCTCAAAAGTGAACGTGAAATGGGACTGCTGCTCGATCAGGCTCAAAAAGAGGCCATGAATGGAAATTTACAAGCTAAGGAGTCAATGAAAAAGATTGGCACAGTCTTCTTGCAAAGCCGACAAATTTCAGCACAAGAATGTTGTTACAAACTAACCGGTCTACCACTTAAACACTGCTCACGTGGAACCCAGTTCATACCAACTGGTGAACATCCTGTCAGAATGAGTTTACCCTTGAGTCAACTTAAACAACAAGATCAGACTGATGACAAGCAGTTGTGGATGAAAAATGTGGTGGATCGATACAAAAACAGACCAGACACACCACTGTTTACAAACATGTGCCTTGCAACATTTTCCTCGCAGTACAGAGTTCTTTATACATCACAAATCCCAAAAGGTGATAGGAGTAATGTGATTCAGTTGAAAAATAACTTTGGTTTTATTAGCAGAAGAACTAATGAAGAAAGACCTGCTGTGATCCGCTATGCTAGATTGTCACCAATGAAACAGTCTGAAGCCTACCACCGCAGCATACTGCAGCTATTTCTGCCCTATTATCTGGACAGTCAACTGAAACCTACTCCATTTGAAACGTACAAAGATTTTTATGACCATGGCGCTGTGCACAATGAGAACAACACATTGGAAAATGTCAAATCTATAGTGGATGGAAATCGAGCTCTCTTTGAGAAAGAAGCTGACAAAATTGATGAAGCTGAAAAGATGGTACAAGCCAATGATGAACTGGAAGATGCATGGGCACAGATATGTCCACAAGCAGAAGAAGAAAGACTGGAATGTCAAGCAATAAGAAAAGAGACAAATGAAACTAATGATGAACACTTCAGTGATGATAACATCCCAGACCTGCAGCCAAACAAAGAATGTGTTTACACCATAGAGGCTAATACAACACAAATTACACGAACAGATGCTTTGGAGTTGTTACGATCTTTGAATGAGGAACAGTCTGCAATTTTCTACAATATTCGACAGTGGTGTTTGCAGAAAGTCAATGGTGAGAATCCTCACCCCTTAAAAGTATTCATCACAGGCGGAGCAGGAACAGGCAAAAGCCATCTGATCAAAGCCATTCAGTATGAGTCAACGAGAATTCTCAAAAGACTTCATCCAGATCAACCAGATGCCCCTACTGTAGTACTAACAGCACCCACAGGTGTCGCTGCCTACAATATCAATGCAAGTACTATCCATAATACATTTTCAATAGGAATTGATTTGTCTCTTCCAATCAAAGACTTAACAGAAGAAAAAATTAACACCTTACGTGCAAAACTAGGAAACCTAGAAATATTGATCATAGATGAAATATCCATGGTTGACCACAGACTTTTATCATACATACATGGCAGATTGAGACAAATCAAGCAGCCAGGTGACAACACTGCATTTGCCAAAGTGTGTATTATTGCAGTTGGAGACTTTTATCAGTTACCACCAGTAAAAGGTTCTGCTTTGTACAGTGACTTCAAATACATAAACCTATGGGAAGATGAATTTCATATTGCTGAACTCACTCAAATAGTCAGACAAAAGGATTCAGACTTAGCTCATGCCTTGAATCGTATACGTACGCATAAAAAGGATGAACCTCTCCTCGAGTGTGATCTTAAAATGTTCAAAAGCTGTGAAACTGGAGAAGAAAGCGATGCATTACACATTTTCGCTACAAATAAAGAGGTTGATGATCATAACTTGATACGCTTACATGCCACTTGTCCAGAGTCTGTCACCATAAAAGCCTGTGATTATGAGAGGAATTCTGAAACAGGTAGACTGGAGCCAAAGGATGGCCATCATCATAAAGTTTACAATACTTGTCTACAGAAATATGTCAGTGCAGGAATTGGAGCTCGTATAATGTTGCTGAAAAACATTGATGTGTCTGATGGGCTTGTGAATGGTGCTTTTGGAACTATTGTGAACATGGTGGGTAACAGTCAAGAGGGTGAGGACAATGAAAACTATTTTCCTACTTCTATTCATGTGGCATTTGATGATCCCAAGGTTGGTCAAAAACAGCGTTCAAAAACACGCACCATTAACCCTGAAGGAAGAATAATAACTGTCCTAGCACCAGAGGAAGATAAGGTCACCAATAATGGAGGCTTACGCAGACAATACCCAATAAGGTTGGCATGGGCATGCACTGTGCACAAAGTACAAGGCTTAACGATTGACAAAGCTGTTGTGTCTCTCAGCAAGATTTTTTCTTCTGGACAAGCATATGTCGCTCTCAGTCGTGTTACAAGTTTAAGTGGCTTAACAATTAAGGACTTTAAGGAATCTGCCATTTATTGTAATGCAAAAGTAGCAGATGCAACAAGCAAAATGCCAGCATTTATATCATCTTTAACTTCTGCCAGCATAACACAATCTGGTTTCACCATCATATTGCACAACACTCAAAGTCTTAAGGGTCACTTTCCAGATGTTCAAGCTAATGCTCACATGAATAATGCTGATTGCATTTGCCTTACAGAAACATGGTTAGGAGTTAATGATCCACCGCAGCAACCTAGTCTTACAGGCTTCCAGTTCACACATTATTCTCGTGCTCATAGTTATGACAACACTCATCCAGAATTGCAAAACCTGAAACAAGACTCTCATGGAGGAGTTGGAATATACTGTTCTCTGACAAAAGATGTTCTGATATGGCCTACTAAGTGCTACAATATTGAGTGTTTGATATTTCAAGTGAACAGTATTAACTTGACTGCTGCAGTTCTTTACAGACCCGCAGTTTATCCTCTTACCATTTTCTGTCAACACCTAAAACAACTGCTTAACATCATTGACCAATGTCCTGGAAAGAAAATCATCATGGGGGACTTCAATGAAAATGCACTGGAGAACAGTAAACTGGTCAGGTTTTTTTCTGAACATAATTACACCCAGTATGTGCAAACTGCAACAACTGACAAGGGCACTTTAATCGATCATGTGTACGTCAAAGATGCTGCCAACGTTGTTGTTGATGTGCTGCCAGTATATTACAGCTATCATGAAATGGTACGTATTGCAATTTTCTAGGTTTTTCTTGACATTACTACACCACTGTTATTAATGCCATCATCATCATTGTCATCTGTGTGAAAGTGTCTCTCATAACGTCAATGCAGAAATGGTAACTATTAAATACACCTAATGTGTACAAATTGCAACCACTGACAAGAACAGTTTAATTGATCACCTGTACGTCCAAAACACTACTGACATCCTTGTTGATGCTTCCAGTATATTACACCTATCATGAAATGGTATGTATTACACTTCGTAGTATTTTCTAGGTCAAACCATCAAAGCGTTTACTGTCATATACACAATTAAAAACAAGTTTCCCCATACAATTAAGTTCTTCCTTTAGCTTCCACTCTGAATACTGTTCAGAGTGGAAGGCATACTGTTCCACCACTGTGGCCAAGGTCTCTATGGGACCTTGGCCATTACATTTCCACTGAGGCAACACACTACATCAGCCCAGCAACCAGACTACGTGTCCTGCAACAGGTAAACCCCAATCTATTCTCTTATCACATCTTTGTGTAACTGACCTTCATTTTGCTATCACCTAACTCCTGCTTCTCCTCACCAGATGCCCTTACCTGTCTTGACCTGTGGGGAAACATCCACAACCCCCTATCAAAACCTGGAATTTGAAACCTGGAAACTGCCCCTATCCACACCACATCTCAAACTAAAGACGCATACGATACAGTTGCTGTCTTCAATACCCATGACTACAACAACTTCAACACCATACAGTAAGTAACCAACTCCTTTTAACACACTCACCACAAACAGACCCATTTCAGTTTAAGTCATTTCCATTTTATACGCATTCACTTTAACTCCACGTACCTCTAACTGTTTCTAATAATCACCCTCATGCTTGTTTCTATTAGGAGCCCAGTCACAATCTCAACATCCACCTAGAAACCTTCCTGGCAGACTGAAAATGAGATACACAGCAACACCTCGATGTCATTACTGTACTTCTGGCACTCCCATTCTCCAGCTACACTATTTCATTGGACATACAGAATTTTGGCCTAGCAGAAATGCCGGATAAGACCGTGGAGCTATAAACAAAGTAAGCCATTACACATCTACCACATGCATGCCCTTACACACTCTACATTCTGTAGTAATTTCTCCACTAACGTTTTCATACACACATTATCACTTATTAACTGTTTCTAATAATCACCTTAATGCTTGTTTCTATTAGGAGCCAAGTCACAATCTCAAAATCCACCTAGAAACCTTCCTGGCAGACTGAAAATGAGATACACAGCAACACCTCGATGTCATTACTGTACTTCTGGCGTTCCCATTCTCCAGCTGCACTACTTCATTGGACATACAGCATTTTGGCCTGGCAGAAATGCCGGATAAGATCGTGGAACTATCAACAAAGTAAGCCATTACACAGCTACCACATGCATGCCCTTACACACTCTACACTCTGTAGTAACCTCTCCACTAACGTTTTCATACACACATTATCACTTATTAACTGTTTCTAATAATCACCCTCATGCTTGTTTCTATTAGGAGCACAGTCACAATCTCAACATCCACCTAGAAACCTTCCTGGCAGACTGAAAATGAGATACACAGCAACAACTCGATGTCATTACTGTACTTCTGGCGTTCCCATTCTCCAACTGCACTACTTCATTGGACATACAGCATTTTGGCCTGGCAGAAATGCCGGAGAAGACCGTGGAACTATCAACAAAGTAAGCCATTACACAGCTACCACATGCATGCCCTTACACACTCTACACTCTGTAGTAACCTCTCCACTAACGTTTTCATACACACATTATCACTTATTATCTCCACACTCCCCCCTCTTCTGCAACTAACCACAATCATTAATACTACCTGTTTTTTATCTTCTGTTCCTGACTTACACAGGTCACTTTTACCACTGATGTGCAGATGAAATACAATATCAGGACTATGCCAAAACACAATGGGATACTAATGGACTGTAATGATTACGCCGTTGCTGTCATCACTGCCAGTATTGACCTGTCTGCCTGGAGAAACATCACATTGACTCATGACAGGTTAACATCTTCAGCTATCCATCTGTTAGATGATGACCACCTCACTGTCATCATCAAAACTCACAAGCTCGTCTGCAATCAACTGGCATCTTCTATTGCTGACAACACTGAGCTCATCACAGATGACATGGTTGGTGGTAGCATCACCTGCCACCATACAGGCTCTTTCAACCTCATCCACAAAAACTTCAACCCTGGTTCCCACGAAAGCCATGACTCTGACATCAAAATTTACCATATTGGTCAAGACAACTCTACCTTCCACATAACTGACATTTTAGTCAACCCCACAATCCCAGCTGCCAGCCTCACTGGCATATTTGGCATGGACTCGTACTTTCTGGACATTTACCTAAACCTCATAACCCTTCTCTGTAAGGAATGTTTTGATAATGAATGTAATGCAATAATACTACCATTAGCCTGTGGAACTCAATGTTATACAACATCCTGATGGTTTTCATTAAATCTTTCACATGAAAATTATAAGGTGAAAATGACAATTTCAATTTCAATATGGTGTTTACACCCTGCTAATAAATGTGTTGTACCATTCTGACCCTGAGAGTGTTTCATTCTGAGCTTGTAACATGTAAAACCCACTTATTGCTGTTCGCAGCTTTGATTTTGACAAATATTTTCCTGCTGTTCAGCGAAAAAGGGCTTGAACCTTATTTGTTTTCTGCCTTAGAGGCTCAATTTGCCGTGAGCTGAAAAGAGCTACTGCTGCTCCTGGCTTTGATTTCAGGTGCTTCCGCTGTTGAGCAAAAAGGGCATAAACCCGCGAACTGCCGCTTGCGGCTGTAATTATTATTAGGGTTTATGCCCCGAAGGGGCTAAACCCTATTGTTTTTGTGCTGATTTGTTATTATTATTATTATTTGTTGTCTGCCGAAAAAGCTCATATTCCCGTGAGATGGAATGAGATAGAAACATGAAACTTGGCACAATAACTGGAAATGATGTGCATCAGCTTCTCAAGGAATATGACAGCAATCGGCCACATGGTGGCGCTGTAATTAACGCTCAAACATGCGATTTTGGAAAGGCCACGCCCCTCACACCGTAAGTCCGATTGACTTGAAATTTGACACACATGTCCAACTCCATGTGATCTACAAAAAAGCCTCTGGGACCACTAAAGTCCGCCTAACTAGATTTTCCGCCATCTTGAATTTTTTGAAAAACACATTTTTGACATCTCCTCCTAAACCGTAGGTCCGATTGCTACCAAATTTTCTGTGGATCATTATTGGATGAAGCTCATCTAAAGTTGCATAAAGCGTGTTGATATGTCATTGCGTTTTGAAGCTGTTGACCAACAAACTTTTCACTGGGCGGGGCTTATTAGGAAATTGGCATAATTCATTGACCATTAATCTGATCATCATAAATCTTGGTAGATATCTTCAATACGTGTTTGGGAATAGGCGTCCCAAAGCTTTTCTCGCTCGACCCATAGGGGGCGCCAAAAACATCAAAAACTTGTACCTCAAGATCCGGTGGACAGAATTTTATCAAATTTGGTACACATGCTCTGGGGGCCAGTATTAACTAAGATCTGAAGTGTCATATTGATCGGTGCAAGTGGGCGTGGCCTATTTAGCATTTTATGCTAAATTATGCCTTTGCTCAATTTGCTGTGAGCTGGAACGAGCTAGAGACATGAAACTTGCTACCATAACTGTACATGATGTCATAATGCTTCACGTAAAATATGATCCAAATTGGCCACACGGTGGCGCTACAACATTTTTCAAGGCCAGCCCCCTCACACCATAAGTCGATTGATTTGAAATTTGACAGACATGTGTTGCTGAATGAGCTCTACAAAAAAGCCTCTTGGACCACTTAAGTCCGCCTTCTAGATTTTCCTCCATTTCGAATAATTTGAAAAACCCATTTTTGACATCTCCTCCTAAACCGTAGGTCCGATTGCTGGCAAATTTTCTGTGGAACATCATTGGACCATGCTCATCTAACGTTGCATAAATGAGGTTGATATCTCATTGCGTTTTCAAGATATTGACCAATGAACTTTAAAGGGGCGTGGCTTAGCACATCAATACAGCTAATTCCACAACTGTTAGGCCCATCTTCTCGAAACTGGCAGAATATGTTCATAGGAGTACCTGAAACGTACCCTGAAAGTTTCGTTCAAATCGACCACTAGGAGGCGCCACCAGGTCCAAAGATTTGCATGGGCCTATCACGAATTTCGCCACAAATCAATGGGAGTTCGTCCCAGCTTCACCAAACTTGATGGATATTTTAATTGACCTGTTGAAATGTCACCAAAATGCCAAGAAATATGACTGGCGGGACTTTGAGTGTGCAACTACAGAAAGGCTGCATACAGTGTAATAATGAAACAAGGGTGTGATTGGTCTCACTCCTTCTTTATACAGAATTAAACCAGGTGAAATGACTTTGCTTTGTGAAGCCCAAAACCCGATCACTGCTGCTCGTGGCTTTGATTTCAGGTGCTTCCGCTGTTGAGCGAAATAGGGCATAAACCCGCGAACTGCCGCTTGCGGCTGTAATTATTATTTGTTGTCTTAATTTTGAGCTAATATTCCCATGAGCTGGAATGAGCGAAAAAGATGAAACTTGGCCCAATAACTGGAAATGATGTGCAAATTCTTCTCAAGGAATATGACAGCAATCGGCCACATGGTGGCGCTGTAATTAACGCTCAAACACGCGATTTTGGAAAGGCCACGCCTCTCGAACCGTAAGTCCGATTGACTTGAAATTTGACACACATGTCCAGCTCCGTCTGATCTACAAAAAAGCCTCTGGGACCACTAAAGTCCGCCTAACTAGATTTTCCGCCATCTTGAATTTTTTGAAAAACACATTTTTGACATCTCCTCCTAAACCGTAGGTCCGATTGCTACCAAATTTTCTGTGGATCATTATTGGATGAAGCTCATCTAAAGTTGCATAAAGCGTGTTGATATGTCATTGCGTTTTGAAGCTGTTGACCAACAAACTTTTCACTGGGCGGGGCTTATTAGGAAATTGGCCATAATTCATTGAACATTAATCTGATCATCATAAATCTTGGTAGATAACTTAAATACGTGTTTGGGAATAGGCGTCCCAAAGCATTTCTCGCTCGACCCATAGGGGGCGCCAAAAACATCAAAAACTTGTACCTCAAGATCCGGTGGACAGAATTTCATCAAATTTGGTACACATGCTCTGGGGGCAAGTATTAACTAAGATCTGAAGTGTCATATTGATCGGTGCAAGTGGGCGTGGCCTATTTAGCATTTTATGCTAAATTATGCCTTTGCTCAATTTGCTGTGAGCTGGAACGAGCTAGAGACATGAAACTTGGTACCATAACTGTACATGATGTCATAATGCTTCAAGTAAAATATGATCCAAATTGGCCACACGGTGGCGCTACAACATTTTTCAAGGCCAGCCCCCTCACACCATAAGTCCGATTGATTTGAAATTTGACAGACATGTGCTGCTGAATGTGCTCTACAAAAAAGCCTCTTGGACCACTTAAGTCCGCCTTCTAGATTTTCCTCCATTTTGAATAATTTGAAAAACACATTTTTGACATCTCCTCCTAAACCGTAGGTCCGATTGCTGGCAAATTTTCTGTGGAACATCATTGGACCATGTTCATCTAAAGTTGCATAAATGAGGTTGATATCTCATTGCGTTTTCAAGATACTGACCAATGAACTTTAAAGGGGCGTGGCTTAGCACATCAATACAGCTAATTCCACAACTGTTGGGCCCATCTTCTCGAAACTGGCAGAATATGTTCATAGGAGTACCTGAAACGTACATTGAAAGTTTCGTTCAAATCGACCACTAGGAGGCGCCACCAGGTCCAAAGATTTGCATGGGCCTATCACGAATTTCGTCACAAATCAATGGGAGTTCGTCCCAGCTTCACCAAACTTGATGGATATTTTAATTGACCTGTTGAAATGTCACCAAAATGCCAAGAAATATGACTGGCGGGACTTTGAGTGTGCAACTACAGAAAGGCTGCATACACTGTAATAATGAAACAAGGGTGTGATTGGTCTCGCTTCTTCTTCATACAGAATTAAAATAGGTGAAATGACTTTGCTTTGTGAAGCCCAAAATTCGATCACTGCTGCTCGTGGCTTTGATTTCAGGTGCTTCCGCTGTTGAGCGAAAAAGGGCATAAACCCGCGAACTGCCGCTTGCGGCTGTAATTATTATTATTTGTTGTCTGCCATTTGGGCTCAATTTGCCGTGAGATGGAATGAGCTAGAAACATGAAATTTGGCGCAATAACTGCAAATGATGTGCAGGTGATTCTCAAGGAATATGACATCAATCGGCCAGATGGTGGCGCTGTAATTAACGCTCAAACACGCGATTTTGGAAAGACCACGCCCCTCGCACCGTAAGTCCGATTGACTTGAAATTTGACACACATGTCCAACTCCATGTGATCTACAAAAAAGCCTCTGGGACTACTAAAGTCCGCCTAACTAGATTTTCCGCCATCTTGAATTTTTTGAAAAACACATTTTTGACATCTCCTCCTAAACCGTAGGTCCGATTGGTACCAAATTTTCTGTGGATCATTATTGGACTACGTTGATCTAAAGTTGCATAACAGCGTGTTGATATGTCATTGCGTTTTGAAGCTGTTGACCAACAAACTTTTCACTGGGCGGGGCTTAGCAGGAAATTGGCCATAATTCATTGACCATTAGTCCAATCATCATAAATCTTGGTAGATATCTTCAATACGTGTTTGGGAATAGGCGTCCCAAAGCATTTCTCGCTCGACCCATAGGGGGCGCCAAAAACATCAAAAACTTGTACCTCAAGATCCGGTGGACAGAATTTTATCAAATTTGGTACACATGCTCTGGGGGCCAGTATTAACTAAGATCTGAAGTGTCATATTGATCGGTGCAAGTGGGCGTGGCCTATTTAGCATTTTATGCTAAATTATGCCTTTGCTCAATTTGCTCTGAGCTGGAACGAGCTAGAGACATGAAACTTGGTACCATAACTGTACATGATGTCATAATGCTTCACGTAAAATATGATCCAAATTGGCCACACGGTGGCGCTACAACATTTTCAAGGCCAGCCCCCTCACACCATAAGTTCGATTGATTTGAAATTTGACAGACATGTGTTGCTGAATGTGCTCTACAAAAAAGCCTCTTGGACCACTTAAGTCCGCCTTCTAGATTTTCCTCCATTTTGAATAATTTGAAAAACACATTTTTGACATCTCCTCCTAAACCGTAGGTCCGATTGCTGGCAAATTTTCTGTGGAACATCATTGGACCATGCTCATCTAAAGTTGCATAAATGAGGTTGATATCTCATTGCGTTTTCAAGATATTGACCAATGAACTTTAAAGGGGCGTGGCTTAGCACATCAATACAGCTAATTCCACAACTGTTAGGCCCATCTTCTTGAAACTGGCAGAATATGTTCATAGGAGTACCTGAAACGTACCCTGAAAGTTTCGTTTAAATCGACCACTAGGAGGCGCCACCAGGCCCAAAGATTTGCATGGGCTTATCGCGAATTTCGCCACAAATCAATGGGAGTTCGTCCCAGCTTCACCAAACTTGATGGATATTTTAATGGACCTGTTGAAATGTCACCAAAATGCTAAGAAATATGACTGGCGAGACTTTGAGTGTGCAACTACAGAAAGGCTGCATACAGTGTAATAATGAAACAAGGGTGTGATTGGTCTCACTCCTTCTTTATACAGAATTAAACCAGATGAAATGACTTTGCTTTGTGAAGCCCAAAACCCGATCACTGCTGCTCGTGGCTTTGATTTCAGGTGCTTCCGCTGTTGAGCGAAAAAGGGCATAAACCCACGAACTGCCGCTTGCGGCTGTAATTATTTTTATTTGTTGTCTGCCTTTGAGGCTCAATTTGCCGTGAGATGAAAAGAGCTAAAAACATGAAAGTTGGCACAATGAATGGAAAGGATATTTAACGGCATTTCACGAAATATGACAGCAATCGGCCACATGGTGGCGCTGTAATTAACGCTCAAACACGCGATTTTTGAAAGGCCACGCTTCTCGAACCGTAAGTCCGATTGACTTGAAATTTGACACACATGTCCAGCTCCGTCTGATCTACAAAAAAGCCTCTGGGACCACTAAAGTCCGCCTAACTAGATTTTCCGCCATCTTGAATTTTTTGAAAAACACATTTTTGACATCTCCTCCTAAACCGTAGGTCCGATTGCTACCAAATTTTCTGTGGATCATTATTGGATGAAGGTGATCTAAAGTTGCATAAAGCGTGTTGATATGTCATTGCGTTTTGAAGCTGTTGACCAACAAACTTTTCACTGGGCGGGGCTTATTAGGAAATTGGCCATAATTCATTGACCATTAATCTGATCATCATAAATCTTGGTAGATAACTTCAATACGTGTTTGGGAATAGGCGTCCCAAAGCATTTCTCGCTCGACCCATAGGGGGCGCCAAAAACATCAAAAACTTGTACCTCAAGATCCGGTGGACAGAATTTTATCAAATTTGGTACACATGCTCTGGGGGCCAGTATTAACTAAGATCTGAAGTGTCATATTGATCGGTGCAAGTGGGCGTGGCCTATTTAGCATTTTATGCTAAATTATGCCTTTGCTCAATTTGCTGTGAGCCGGAACGAGCTAGAGACATGAAACTTGGTGCCATAACTGTACATGATGTCACAATGCTTCACGTAAAATATGATCCAAATTGGCCACACGGTGGCGCTACAACATTTTTCAAGGCCAGCCCCCTCACACCATAAGTTCGATTGATTTGAAATTTGACAGACATGTGTTGCTGAATGTGCTCTACAAAAAAGCCTCTTGGACCACTTAAGTCCGCCTTCTAGATTTTCCTCCATTTTGAATAATTTGAAAAACCCATTTTTGACATCTCCTCCTAAACCGTAGGTCCGATTGCTGGCAAATTTTCTGTGGAATATCATTGGACCATGCTCATCTAAAGTTGCATAAAGCTTGTTGATATCTTATTGCGTTTTCAAGATATTGACCAATGAACTTTAAAGGGGCGTGGCTTAGCACATCAATACAGCTAATACCACAACTGTTAGGCCCATCTTCTCGAAACTGGCAGAATATGTTCATAGGAGTACCTGAAACGTATCCTGAAAGTTTCATTCAAATCGACGTATAGGGGGTGCCACCAGTTCCAAAGATTTGCATGGGCCTATCGCGAATTTCGTCACAAATCAATGGGAGTTCGTCCCATCTTCACCAAACTTGATGGATATTTTAATTGACCTGTTGAAATGTCACCAAAATGCCAAGAAATATGACTGGCGGGACTTTGAGTGTGCAACTACAGAAAGGCTGCATACAGTGTAATAATGAAACAAGGGTGTGATTGGTCTCACTCCTTCTTTATGCAGAATTAAACCAGGTGAAATGACTTTGCTTTGTGAAGCCCAAAACCCGATCACTGCTGCTCGTGGCTTTGATTTCAGGTGCTTCCGCTGTTGAGCGAAAAAGGGCATAAACCCGCGAACTGCCGCTTGCGGCTGTAATTCTAATTATTATTGTCAATGTTTGTTGAAATGATAGTTAACCTATAGCTTGTTAGCTTGTTTCACATAAAAAACACCAGCGCCATTGCGTCTTTACGCATGGAGCCTCGCGTTACCCGGAGTAAAATACACCATGGAGCATGTTTTCTTTATTCTTGTTCTATAATTTCATAAATGCAACAAACTATAGTTTTTGTATATATAACTATATATAAAACTTTATAAGCTGTGTTATCAAATATGTTTTGCGGCTCCAGACAAATTTTATTTGGTGGAAGAGGGAGCAAAATGGCTCTTTGGTTAGTAAAGGTTGCCGACCCCTGCTCTAGACCAATCAGAGCAGACTGGGCTTCTTAAAGAGACAGGAGCTGAACCGGAGCGTTTCAGAGGGTGAATACAGGTATATTCAGACAGACAGGAGGAGAATAATAATGTGTTTTTAGATTATTAAAGCATGTAAACATGTTCTAGTAGAAACCCAGAATACAAGTATGAACCTGGAAGTGAGCAGGATATGTCCCCTTTAAGTCTCTCAAAGTTCTGTTTTGTTATTTCAGATCTTGAAGTGTGTAAAACACGAGGAGTCGATGAGTTGGTCAAACTCCATCAGGAGATGTGATGTTTTCATAGTTCACTGTATCATCATCTGCATCATAACGCACCTGTGGAAAACAACACGACACCATCAGACCCACACTTCCTGTGATCTGTAGGCGTCCACTGCTCCACATTTAGCACAAGGAAATAAGAAATAGATTAAAGACAGCCGGTTCACTGCATTACATCCATTCAGGAGACTCTTTAGGTTCAATTAGTGAAGTCAAACTCAATAAGTAACAGCAGCTCTCCTCAATGAACAGCTACACAAGCACATCACTAGTTCTTCTCTCTGCTTTAACAAGTCAATGTGAGATGGAGGTGGTAGTGAGGGGCGTTGAGGTGCAGTCTGAAAAGGTGGCTTTCAGTCTGCAGCCAGGCTGACTTCAGTGGGGAGTTTATTCCACCACTGTAGGACCAGAACTGAGATCAGTTCAAGGTCCTCCATGTGACGGGCGGACAGTCGTCCAGAGGCTCAACACTTCAATGAACCAAACCCTCACTTGGTTCCAGCACCCAAAAGCCTCCCAAACTCCCCACATTTCCTCCCCACATTACTGCTGGTGTTTAGAAAGTGAACAGAGTTCCCAGTTGACCCTGAACGCACCATTAGTTCCTGTCTGATCTGACCTTTATCTGACTGGCTGCTGGACAGTTTGAACTAGATGTTATTCTGTACGTTCTCCAGAGTAACGTGGACGTTAACTCCTGAACTAAAACTAAACTCTCCGCACTGCTCGGAGCCACTCGAGGTTAAGTGAGAACATCCTGTATGATGGGAGGTCATTTAGGTGAAGCAGCCCTTTAATGTGGAACTCATCATGTTCACTTGTTATTGTTGATTCACATCTATGGTCTCTTTGGAGGCTGGAGGTTGTGTTGCTGCTGTGATCATATTGTCATGTTTAACTGGTATTAGCATCCACTTCACTTGTCCTGTTTATTTGTCTCTTCTTCTGTCTATATGTTGATAATGGAGAGTGTGTAAAGGACCAACTGTTGTAAAAACTCACAGTGATTTCATCCGTCTGTGTTTTCTTCTCTGAAGACACAAGAGAAAGACTCAACTTTAGTTTACACACAATAAAAATGGTTTATTAAAACTTTCATCTGTGAATGTTCTCACCTTTAATTCTTGTCCACACGTTGATCAGCACAACAGTTATTATGAGTGCTGCTAAACCCACAGACACAATGATGAACCTCCACCGGGCTGGGGGGGGAGAGAGGGGGGGGGGGGAGAGGGGGGGGGGGGGGAGAGAGAGGGGGGAGAGAGAGAGAGGGGGGGGGGGAGAGAGAGAGGGGGGGGGGGGGGAGAGAGGGGGGGGGGGAGAGAGAGAGGGGGGGGGGAGAGAGAGAGGGGGGGGGAGAGAGAGAGAGAGAGAGGGAGAGAGAGGGGGGGGGGGAGAGAGAGGGGGGGGGGGAGAGAGAGAGAGGGGGGGGGGGGAGAGAGAGAGGGAGAGAGAGGGGGGGGGGAGAGAGAGAGGGGGGGGAGAGGGGGGGGGAGAGAGAGAGGGGGGGGGAGAGAGAGAGAGAGAGAGAGGGGTGGGAGAGAGAGAGGGGGGGGGGGAGAGAGAGAGGAGGGGGAGAGAGAGAGGGGGGGAGAGAGAGAGAGAGGGGGGGAGAGAGAGAGAGAGAGAGAGGGGGGGGGAGAGAGAGAGGGGGGGGAGAGGGGGGGGGAGAGAGAGAGGGGGGGGGAGAGAGAGAGGGGGGGAGAGAGAGAGAGGGGGGGGAGAGAGAGAGAGGGGGGGGGGGGAGAGAGAGAGGGAGAGAGAGGGGGGGGAGAGAGAGAGGGGGGGGAGAGGGGGGGGGAGAGAGAGAGGGGGGGGGAGAGAGAGAGGGGGGGAGAGAGAGAGAGGGGGGGGGGGAGAGAGAGAGGGAGAGAGAGGGGGGGGGAGAGAGAGAGGGGGGGGAGAGGGGGGGGGAGAGAGAGAGGGGGGGGAGAGAGAGAGAGAGAGAGAGGGGTGGGAGAGAGAGAGGGGGGGGGGAGAGAGAGAGGAGGGGGAGAGAGAGAGGGGGGGAGAGAGAGAGAGAGGGGGGGAGAGAGAGAGAGAGACAGAGAGAGAAAGAGACAGAGAGAGAGAGAGAGAGGGAGAGAGAGAGAGAGAGAGAGACAGAGAGGGAGAGAGACAGAGAGAGACAGAGAGGGAGAGAGAGAGAGAGAGAGACAGAGAGGGAGAGAGACAGAGAGAGGGAGAGAGGGAGAGAGAGAGAGAGAGAGACAGAGAGAGAGAGAGAGAGAGAGAGGGATGTTTTTGTTTTTATCTTGTTCTTTTTGTCTTATTATTGAATTGACGCTTTGGCAATATTGTTCACCTGACATTCATGTTAATAAAGCATATTGAATTGAATTGAATTACTGTTGATTATACACTTGATGTAAATTTCATCACATCACAGAATCTAAATGTTTCACTACATCAATGTAAAACTGCAACGTTATTATTCCCTGAAAAACACATTTGATCATTTTGTGAGAGAAAAAGCAGCTTAAAGCAGATATTAGACAGGTCCATGTCTTTGACTTCAGATAAACACTTGTACTCCAGCATTCCACATGTGTGAATATTACAGCCTGTATGGAGGTGCAGTGTTCTGAGTGAATGTAACAGGGAGGGAGAATGTGACATCTAGTGGCTGAATGTTATCAATGTCATCAATAGCACCTTTAAGACCAACCATGATGTTTCCCCTTACCTTAACTAAGTGCTTTTCTTGTCTGATTCTAAGTCCCTGGTTTGTTGCCCCCTGTTGGTGCTGCACCTTAATACAGGCGGGGACTATTCACGTCTCTGTGAGTCAAAACACTGTCCTCTGGTGGACAGGTGGGTCTATTACAGGCTGTCCTCTGGTGGACAGGTGGGTCTATTACAGGCTGTCCTCTGGTGGACAGGTGAGTCTATTACAGGCTGTCCTCTGGTGGACAGGTGGGTCTATTACAGGCTGTCCTCTGGTGGACAGGTGGGTCTATTACAGGCTGTCCTCTGGTGGACAGGTGGGTCTATTACAGGCTGTCCTCTGGTGGACAGGTGAGTCTATTACAGACTGTCCTCTGGTGGACAGGTGGGTCTATTACAGGCTGTCCTCTGGTGGACAGGTGAGTCTATTACAGACTGTCCTCTGGTGGACAGGTGGGTCTATTACAGACTGTCCTCTGGTGGACAGGTGAGTCTATTACAGACTGTCCTCTGGTGGACAGGTGGGTCTATTACAGGCTGTCCTCTAGTGGACAGGTGAGTCTATTACAGACTGTCCTCTGGTGGACAGGTGGGTCTATTACAGGCTGTCCTCTGGTGGACAGGTGAGTCTATTACAGACTGTCCTCTGGTGGACAGGTGGGTCTATTACAGGCTGTCCTCTGGTGGACAGGTGGGTCTATTACAGGCTGTCCTCTGGTGGACAGGTGGGTCTATTACAGACTGTCCTCTGGTGGACAGGTGGGTCTATTACAGACTGTCCTCTGGTGGACAGGTGGGTCTATTACAGGCTGTGGTGTGATATCGTGTTAGGTGCTGTTACCTGCTTCTGTGCTGTTTCCACTTGTTGGTGGTTCTGTTGTTGTTGGTTCTGTTGTTGTTGGTTCTGTTGTTGGTGGTTCTGTTGTTGTTGGTTCTGTTGTCGGTGGTTCTGTTGTTGGTGGTTCTGTTGTTGGTGGCTCTGTTGTTGGTGGCTCTGTTGGTGGTGGTTCTGTTGTTGGTGGCTCTGTTGTTGGTGGCTCTGTTGTTGGTGGTTCTGTTGTTGGTGGCTCTGTTGTTGGTGGCTCTGTTGGTGGTGGTTCTGTTGTTGGTGGTTCTGTTGTTGGTGGCTCTGTTGGTGGTGGTTCTGTTGGTGGTGGTTCTGTTGTTGGTGGCTCTGTTGTTGGTGGTTCTGTTGTTGGTGGCTCTGTTGGTGGTGGCTCTGTTGGTGGTGGTTCTGTTGTTGGTGGTTCTGTTGTTGGTGGTTCTGTTGTTGGTGGCTCTGTTGGTGGTGGTTCTGTTGTTGGTGGTTCTGTTGTTGGTGGTTCTGTTGTTGGTGGCTCTGTTGTTGGTGGCTCTGTTGGTGGTGGTTCTGTTGTTGGTGGTTCTGTTGGTGGTGGTTCTGTTGTTGTGTCCTCACCTGAACACATGAACACAACTCAACTAACTGCTGTAATGTCAGATATTAAAACCTCAAATCCATCAACAAATATTTAGGTCATAATTCACATCAGTCTGAAGTGACTTTAAACAGCTCAACATGTTCTCACCTGAGGACCTGAAGGGAAACAGCTGCTCTTTATTACCACGTTTCACTTCACACATTAATGACTTATAGCCTGATGTGTGAATGTAATGAGACGTCCTGAAGGTCACAGAGGCTGAGCAGTCAGACTGTGATGTCTTTATATCTCTGTTGTCTTTATCCACATCTTTACCCTCAAACAGCAACTTCACTGTGTGGAGACATGCTCCATATCTCCTCACAGAACAGGTTAACGTCACCTCATCAGAGTTTTCTG
>CAKAOJ020001574.1:0-35792 GCA_916701645.2 Sebastolobus alascanus | reverse complement strand
ATGTCTGCTGGTAAATAGATAATAATTAGCAAATAACTTCTTTGAAATTTCTTTAAAAGCTCCCTGAATCATTACATTAGCTACCAGGTTACATTTGTGTCGACAATAAGTTACACAATGGTGAGATTTGTGCCTGATCAGAAGTGTCTTCTATTAGTTTGGGTTTTCCACCTCTGATGAAGAGCAGCACACAGCCACTTCTCAAGCCTAAGGGCCCTATTTTAACCATTATATGCTATTTTAGCATATAATTTAGCATTATATGCTATTTTAGCATATAATTCTTACATAATGTTTATAATAAAGTAATTCTCGATAAATGTTAGGGTAATTTGGCAGTAATTCCAAAGAAATTTCAAATAGGCTACTTGCTAATTATCACCTAATTACCATGAAATTTGCAGACCTGTAAAATTAAATGTTACTGCTATAATTTTAGTAATTAAAAGATACTCAAAGATATTTTGGATGTAGTTACAGGTCACAGAACTTCTCATATAACACTTGCAGGGACAACAAAGGCTCATTGTTGAACAATATCACAAATATAATTGGCAGGTGTAAATGTTACAATGATTTGTATTCAAATTGGGAATGCATTTTGTATAAAAAGAAGCCAACGACTGACACTAAATTAAATTTTCCTCATACTGTTTATTAGCACATGTATCTAGAGATTATCAGATGAATGTGAAAGCCAGGTGTGATTTCCTCCCGAGAGATCCCATCTCCTCAGGCGCTCTCTCTCCTCCCAAGTTTGCTTTGAAAATTTAAAGTGGCTGAGATTCCTCCCAGCGGGGGGCTTGATTCCTCGCTCCCTGTTTATATATCGGTGCCATACTGTCGATCCAGGAACCACAGGCTTCCATCAGTACGACATCTGTCACTGTGCTAAGACTGGATTTAGCCAGCAGCAGTTGGAGCTTAACCCTTTTCATCTGCTATGACAAAACAGACCGGCATGGTGTAGTGTAATGTATCCAGTTATTTTTGCAATGTCTGCAGAAATGCAGCTTATCCGATAAGAAACAAACACCACTCACTGTAAACCTGACTAAAACCTAATAAACCCTTTAAATACGCTATACAGGTGGAGGGAATACCTCCTCAGCTGATATAGGGAAGATGTTTTCTCCCCAATTAAGAATAAACTAAGTTAAATGATACTCAACCACTGGTATACATTAAAGTTTTAATTATAATTCAATTATAATTACTATAATTTAATTAGTTAACAAATAAACAAAAAGAAAGTCTGTATGATATTAAGGCAACCAGATGAATAGAATAAAAGATTTAAAAATGGTAAATTGGAACACGAGAATTAGGGCCCTGTGACACCATCTTTTTTGGTTCAATTGAGAATACTGGTGAAAAAAATTATGAATTAAAGTCATAATTGTGAGAAGAATTTACTGTTGTATTAAGGCATTTTATCCATAATTGTGCTTCATAAACTTCTTGCGCACAACCCTCAAGCCGCTATGGTCTGCGTGGAAGACTTACATTGTTTGGACTTGTATGTTCGGTGAAATAATAACATATCCATAATGTATATTATATGGCACTACTGAGACTGTAAATACAAAGTGTCTTTAATTATTTCCATGAGAAGTTTTTATTGTATCATTTTGCCGACAAATTACTCTTAAATTAAAAAAAAAAAAGAGTGATTGGAAATTGAACATCTGTTTGATTTTCTTTTAAGGCATACAGTTTGCTCATTATGAGTTATGAAGTCTGTGATTACTTTATGACATAAATATTTTACTTAAAGATTTTAAGCACATTAATTAACATTAACTCTTACTTTGATTATTGATATGTTTGTCTTATCCCCATGATAACTAGTCAAGCAAGTCAAGTTTATTTGTATTGCCCAATATCACACACAACAACTAGATGGACTTCTCACCCTTACTAACCCTAACTCTACAACGACAATGGTTCTAAGAAGAAAAGGAAAAACTCCCCCCAAACTCTAATTACATGAGATAAAAATTGAAGCAGACAATGATGGACCTTCAGTCCAGACTTCAGAAACCTGAAAGTCACATGTTTTTTTTTTTACTTTTTTCGACGTACTGTATGTACCATGACTTTTTTCTACTTTTTTCGAGATCCTATACTATGACTTTTTTCGACATACTGTACTATGACTTTTTTCTATTTTTTGCGACATACTATACTATGACTTTTTTCAACATACTGTACTATGACTTTTTTCGACATACTGTACTATGACTTTTTTCTATTTTTTTCGACATACTATACTATGACTTTTCGACATACTATACCATGACTTTTTGACATACTACACTGACTTTTTTCAACACACTATACTATAACTTTTTTCGACATACTATATTAAGACTTTTTTAAACTTTTTTCGACATAGTATACTATGACTTTTTTTTACATATTATATCATGATTTTTTTTTTCTAAATACTATATTATGAATTTTTTTTACTCTTTTTCGACATAGTATACTATGACTTTTTTCAACATACCAAATTATGACTTTGCAGACTTTTTTCGACATAGTATACTATGACTATTTTCGACATACTATATTATGACTTTTCTGACTTTTTTCGACATACTACACTATGACTTTTTTTTTTTTTACTTTTTTCAATATACTTTACGATGACTTTTCTCTTTTTTTCAACATCCTATACTATGACATTTTTTTTAAACCTTTTCTGACATAACTGAATTTTTAAAAAAAAAAATTGACATGCTATACGATGAGTTTTTCGACATACTATACTATAACTTTTTCGAAATACTATAGTATGACTTTTTTGACATATTTTGACATACTATACTTTAATTTTTTCTACTTTTTTTGGAATACTATACTATGACTTCTTTTGACTTTTTATTACATACAATACTATGATTTGTATTTACTTTTTTTGTGGTACTATATTATGACTTTTTTTTTTTTACTTTTTTTCGACAAACTATACCATGACTTTTCGACATACTACACTATGACTTTTTTCAACACACTATACTGACTTTACTATAACTTTTTCAACATAGTATACTATGTTTTTTTAATTGACATACTATACTATGACATTTTTTTATTTTTTTGTAACTACTATTCTATGATTTTTTTTTTTTTTTTAGCTTTTTTAAGTAATATACTATGACTTTTTTCGACATGCTATATTATCACTTTTTTTTATTTTTTTTCGACATACTACACTATGACTTTTATTTTTTAATTTTTTCAACATACTATACATGACTTTTTTCTCTTTTTTTCAACATCCTTTACTATGATTTTTCAACTTGCTATACTATGACTTTTTCCAACACACTATACCATGACTTTTTTATGACGTTTTCAGGCATACCTTATTTTTAAAACTTTTTTCAACATACTGTACTCTGACCTTTTTTGACATACTATACAATTACTTTTTTTCGACACACTATACTATGACTTTTTCACTTTTTTCGACATACTATTCTATGACTTTTTTTTTTTTTTAATTTTTTCGACATACTATACTATGACTATGACTTTTTCCGACATGCTTTACTATGACTTTTTTCAACATAATATACTATGATTTTTTTTGTTTTTCTTCTCGACATACTATACTATGACATTTTTTTTACTTTTTTGTACCTACTATTCTATGATTTTTTTTTTTTTTTTTTCTACTTTTTTAAGTAGTATACTATGACTTTTTTCGACACACTATGACTTTTGACTTTTTTTGACATACTATACCATAATTTTTTTCGACATACTATATCATTACTTTTTTTTTCTAAATACTATACTATGACTTTTTTCAACATACTATATTATGACTTTTCTGACTTTTTTCGACACACTACACACTGTGTACCTTTGTTTTTTTTTACTTTTTTTTGACATACTATACAATGACTTTTCGACATACTATACCATTACTTTTCGACATGCTATATTATCAATTGTTTTTAATATTTTTCGACATACTACACTATGACTTTTATTTTTTACTTTTTTCAACATACTATACATGACTTCTTTCTCTTTTTTTCAACATCCTATACTATGACTTTTTTCGACATACTATACTATGACCTTTTTTTTTTTTTTTTACTTTTTTCGACAGTTTACTATGATTTTTTCCAACACACTATACAATGACTTTTTTATAATGTTTTCAGGCATACTTTTTTTTTTTTTTAACTTTTTTCAACATACTGTACTATGACCTTTTTCGACATACTATTCTATGACTTTTTTTTTTTTTTACTTTTTTCGACATACTGTACTATGACTTTTTCGACATACTATATTATGACATTTTTTGACATATGACTTTTTTTTTACTTTTTTCAACATCTTATACTATGACTTTTTTTTTTTTTTTACTTTTTTCGACATTCTATAGTATGTCGAAAAATGTCATTAAAAAAGTCATAGTATAGTATGTCGAAAATTTAAAAAAAAAAAATCATATTATAGTATGTCGAAAATTTTATGGAAGAAAAGTCATAGTATAGTATGTCGAAAGATTTCATGAAAAAAAGTCATAGTATAGTATGTCGAAAAAAAGTCATTAAAAAGTCATAGTATAGTATGTCGAAAATTAAAAAAAAAAAAAAAAAAAAATCATAGTATAGTATGTCGAAAATTTAAAAAAAAAAAGTATTGGTATAGTATGTCGAAAATTTTCATGAAAAAAAAGTCATCGTATAGCATGTCGAAAATATTCATGAAAAAAAAAGTCACAGTATAGTATGTTGAAAATGTTATGGAAAGAAGTCATAGTACAGTACATCGAAAATTTTCATGAAAAAAAAAAAGTTTTAGTACAGTATTTTGAAAGTTTTCATGAAAAAAAAAGACATAGTACAGTATGTCGAAAATGTTATAAAAAAAGTCATATTATTGTATGACGAAAAATTTTATGGCAAAAAAGTCATAGCATAGTATGTCGAAAACATGGAAAAAAAGTCATAGAATAGTATGTCGAAAAATTTCATGAAAAAAAAGGCATAGTATAGTATGTTGAAAATTTTATAAAAAGAAGTCATAGTATATTTTGTAGAAAAATTTCATGAAAAAAGTCATAGTATAGTATGTCGAAAAATGTCATGAAAAAAATAATCTATAGTATGTCGAAAATTTAAAAAAAAAAAAGTCATATTATAGTATGTCGAAAATTTTATGTAAAAAAGTCATAGTATAGTATGTCGAAAGATTTCATGAAAAAAAGTCATAGTATAGTATGTCGAAAAAATGTCATTAAAAAAGTCATAGTATAGTATGTCGAAAATTAAAAAAAAAAAAAAAAAAGTGATAGTATAGTCTTGAAATTTTTCATGAAGAAAAGTCATAGTATAGTATATCGAAGATTTTCATGAAAAAAAGACATAGTATAGTATGTTGAAAATTTTATGGAAAAAAAGTCATAGCATTGTATGTCGAAAATTTTATGGAAAAAAGTCATAGTATAGTATGTCGAAACATTTCATGAAAAAAAGTAATCGTATACTATGTGGAAAAGGTTTCCTTAAAAAAGTCATAGTATAGTATGTCGAAATTTAAAAAAAAAAAAAAAGTCATAGCATAGTATGTCGAAAACTTCCATGAAAATAAAAGTCATAGTATAGCATGTCTAAAATGTTCATGAAAAAAAGTCATAGTATAGTATGTCGAAAATTTTCATGAAAAAAAAAGTCATAGTATAGCATGTCGAAAATATTCATGAAGAAAAAGTCATAGTATAGTATGTCGAAAATTTAAAAAAAAAAAGTCATGGTATAGTATGTCGAAAATTTTATGGGAAAAAAGTCATAGTATAGCATGTCGAAAATATTCATGAAAAAAAAAGGCACAGTATAGTATGTTGAAAATTTTATGGAAAGAAGTCATAGTATATTATATCGAAAATTTTCATGAAAAAAGAAAAGTGTTAGTACAGTATTTTGAAAGTTTTCATGAAAAAAAAAGACATAGTACAGTATGTCGAAAATTTTATAAAAAAAAGTCATATTATTGTATGACGAAAAATTTTATGGAAAAAAAGTCATAGCATAGTATGTCGAAAACATTATGGAAAAAGTCATAGAATAGTATGTCGAAAAATTTCATGAAAAAAAAAGTCATAGTATAGTATGTTGAAAATTTTATAAAAAAAAAGTCATAGTATATTTTGTCGAAAAATTTCATGAAAAAAGTCATAGTATAGTATTTCGAAAATTAAAAAAAAAAAAAAAAAGTCATAGTATAGTATTTCGAAAATTTTATGGAAAAAAAGCCATGGTATAGTATGTCGAAAATTTTCATGAAAAAAAGTCATAGTATAGCATGTCGAAAATCTTCATGAAAAAAAAAGTCATAGTATAGTATGTTGAAAATGTTATGGAAAAGAAGTCATAGTATAGTATATCGAAAATTTTCATGAAAAAAAAAAAGTTTTAGTACAGTATGTTGAAAGTTTTCATGAAAAAAAAAGTCATAGTATAGTATGTCGAAAATTTTATAAAAAAAAAGTCATATTATTGTATGTCGAAAAATTTCATGAAAAAAAAAGTCATAGTATAGTATGTTGAAAATGTTATAAATAAAAAGTCATAGTATATTATGTCGAAAAATTTCATGAAGAAAAGTCATAGTATAGTATGTCGAAAATTTTATAAAAAAAAAGTCATAGTATATTTTGTCGAAGAATTTCATGAAAAAAGTCATAGTATAGTATTTCGAAAATTAAAAAAAAAAAAAAAAAGTCATAGTATAGTTTTCGAAAATTTTATGGAAAAAAAGCCATGGTATAGTATGTCGAAAATTTTCATGAAAAAAAGTCATAGTATAGCATGTCGAAAATCTTCATGAAAAAAAAAGTCATAGTATAGTATGTTGAAAATGTTATGGAAAAGAAGTCATAGTATAGTATATCGAAAATTTTCATGAAAAAAAAAAAGTTTTAGTACAGTATGTTGAAAGTTTTCATGAAAAAAAAAGTCATAGTATAGTATGTCGAAAATTTTATAAAAAAAAAGTCATATTATTGTATGTCGAAAAATTTCATGAAAAAAAAAGTCATAGTATAGTATGTTGAAAATGTTATAAATAAAAAGTCATAGTATATTATGTCTAAAAATTTCATGAAAAAAAGTAATAGTATATTATTTCGAAAAGTTTATAAAAAAAAAGTCATAGTATAGTATGTTGAAAAGTTTATCAAAAAAAAGTCATAGTATAGTATTTCGAAAATTAAAAAAAAAAAAAAAAAGTCATAGTATAGTATTTCGAAAATTTTATGGAAAAAAAGCCATGGTATAGTATGTCGAAAATTTTCATGAAAAAAAGTCATAGTATAGCATGTCGAAAATCTTCATGAAAAAAAAAGTCATAGTATAGTATGTTGAAAATGTTATGGAAAAGAAGTCATAGTATAGTATATCGAAAATTTTCATGAAAAAAAAAGTTTTAGTACAGTATGTTGAAAGTTTTCATGAAAAAAAAAGTCATAGTATAGTATGTCGAAAATGTTATAAAAAAAAAGTCATATTATTGTATGTCGAAAAATTTCATGAAAAAAAAAGTCATAGTATAGTATGTTGAAAATGTTATAAATAAAAAGTCATAGTATATTATGTCGAAAAATTTCATGAAGAAAAGTCATAGTATAGTATGTCGAAAATTTTATAAAAAAAAAGTCATAGTATATTTTGTCGAAGAATTTCATGAAAAAAGTCATAGTATAGTATTTCGAAAATTAAAAAAAAAAAAAAAAAGTCATAGTATAGTTTTCGAAAATTTTATGGAAAAAAAGCCATGGTATAGTATGTCGAAAATTTTCATGAAAAAAAGTCATAGTATAGCATGTCGAAAATCTTCATGAAAAAAAAAGTCATAGTATAGTATGTTGAAAATGTATGGAAAAGAAGTCATAGTATAGTATCGAAAATTTTCATGAAAAAAAAAAAGTTTTAGTACAGTATGTTGAAAGTTTTCATGAAAAAAAAGTCATAGTATAGTATGTCGAAAATTTTATAAAAAAAAAGTCATATTATTGTATGTCGAAAAATTTCATGAAAAAAAAAGTCATAGTATAGTATGTTGAAAATGTTATAAATAAAAAGTCATAGTATATTATGTCGAAAAATTTCATGAAGAAAAGTCATAGTATAGTATGTCGAAAATTTTATAAAAAAAAAGTCATAGTATATTTTGTCGAAAAATTTCATGAAAAAAGTCATAGTATAGTATTTCGAAAATTAAAAAAAAAAAAAAAAAGTCATAGTATAGTATTTCGAAAATTTTATGGAAAAAAAGCCATGGTATAGTATGTCGAAAATTTTCATGAAAAAAAGTCATAGTATAGCATGTCGAAAATCTTCATGAAAAAAAAAGTCATAGTATAGTATGTTGAAAATGTTATGGAAAAGAAGTCATAGTATAGTATATCGAAAATTTTCATGAAAAAAAAAGTTTTAGTACAGTATGTTGAAAGTTTTCATGAAAAAAAAAGTCATAGTATAGTATGTCGAAAATTTTATAAAAAAAAAGTCATATTATTGTATGTCGAAAAATTTCATGAAAAAAAAAGTCATAGTATAGTATGTTGAAAATGTTATAAATAAAAAGTCATAGTATATTATGTCGAAACATTTCATGAAGAAAAGTCATAGTATAGTATGTCGAAAATTTTATAAAAAAAAAGTCATAGTATATTTTGTCGAAAAATTTCATGAAAAAAGTCATAGTATAGTATTTCGAAAATTAAAAAAAAAAAAAAAAAGTCATAGTATAGTTTTCGAAAATTTTATGGAAAAAAAGCCATGGTATAGTATGTCGAAAATTTTCATGAAAAAAAGTCATAGTATAGCATGTCGAAAATCTTCATGAAAAAAAAAGTCATAGTATAGTATGTTGAAAATGTTATGGAAAAGAAGTCATAGTATAGTATATCGAAAATTTTCATGAAAAAAAAAAGTTTTAGTACAGTATGTTGAAAGTTTTCATGAAAAAAAAAGTCATAGTATAGTATGTCGAAAATTTTATAAAAAAAAAGTCATATTATTGTATGTCGAAAAATTTCATGAAAAAAAAAGTCATAGTATAGTATGTTGAAAATGTTATAAATAAAAAGTCATAGTATATTATGTCGAAAAATTTCATGAAGAAAAGTCATAGTATAGTATGTCGAAAATTTTATAAAAAAAAAGTCATATTATATTTTGTCGAAAAATTTCATTAAAAAAGTCATAGTATATTATTTCGAAAATTAAAAAAAAAAAAAAAAAAGTCATAGTATAGTATTTCGAAAATTTTATGGAAAAAAAGCCATGGTATAGTATGTCGAAAATTTTCATGAAAAAAAGTCATAGTATAGCATGTCGAAAATCTTCATGAAAAAAAAAGTCATAGTATAGTATGTTGAAAATGTTATGGAAAAGAAGTCATAGTATAGTATATCGAAAATTTTCATGAAAAAAAAAAAGTTTTAGTACAGTATGTTGAAAGTTTTCATGAAAAAAAAAGTCATAGTATAGTATGTCGAACATTTTATAAAAAAAAAGTCATATTATTGTATGTCGAAAAATTTCATGAAAAAAAAAGTCATAGTATAGTATGTTGAAAATGTTATAAATAAAAAGTCATAGTATATTATGTCGAAAAATTTCATGAAGAAAAGTCATAGTATAGTATGTCGAAAATTTTCATGAAAAAAGAATTCATAGTATAGTATGTTGAAAATTTTCAGAAAAAAAATATTCATACTATAGTATGTTGAAATTTTTCATGAAGAAAAGTCATAGTATAGTATGTCGAAAATTTTATGGAAAAAAAGTCATAGTATAGTATGTCGAAAATTTTATGGAAAAAAAGTCATAGTATAGTATGTCGAAAATTTTATAGAAATAAGTCATAGTAATATATGCCGAAAAATTTCATGAAAAAAAGTCAGTGTTGAAGATTTAATGAAAAAAAGTCATAGTATAGTATGTTGAAAATTTTATTGAAAAAAAGTCATAGTATAGTATGTTGAAAATTTGATGGAAAAAAAGTCATAGTATAGTATGTCGAAAATTTTATAAAAAAAAAGTCATATTATTGTATGTCGAAAAATTTCATGAAAAAAAAAGTCATAGTATAGTATGTTGAAAATGTTATAAATAAAAAGTCATAGTATATTATGTCGAAAAATTTCATGAAGAAAAGTCATAGTATAGTATGTCGAAAATTTTATAAAAAAAAAGTCATAGTATATTTTGTCGAAAAATTTCATGAAAAAAGTCATAGTATAGTATTTCGAAAATTAAAAAAAAAAAAAAAAAGTCATAGTATAGTATTTCGAAAATTTTATGGAAAAAAAGCCATGGTATAGTATGTCGAAAATTTTCATGAAAAAAAGTCATTGTATAGCATGTCGAAAATCTTCATGAAAAAAAAAGTCATAGTATAGTATGTTGAAAATGTTATGGAAAAGAAGTCATAGTATAGTATATCGAAAATTTTCATGAAAAAAAAAAAGTTTTAGTACAGTATGTTGAAAGTTTTCATGAAAAAAAAAGTCATAGTATAGTATGTCGAACTTTTTATAAAAAAAAAGTCATATTATTGTATGTCGAAAAATTTCATGAAAAAAAAAGTCATAGTATAGTATGTTGAAAATGTTATAAATAAAAAGTCATAGTATATTATGTCGAAAAATTTCATGAAGAAAAGTCATAGTATAGTATGTCGAAAATTTTCATGAAAAAAGAATTCATAGTATAGTATGTTGAAAATTTTCAGAAAAAAAATATTCATACTATAGTATGTTGAAATTTTTCATGAAGAAAAGTCATAGTATAGTATGTCGAAAATTTTATGGAAAAAAAGTCATAGTATAGTATGTCGAAAATTTTATGGAAAAAAAGTCATAGTATAGTATGTCGAAAATTTTATAGAAATAAGTCATAGTAATATATGCCGAAAAATTTCATGAAAAAAAGTCAGTGTTGAAGATTTAATGAAAAAAAGTCATAGTATAGTATGTTGAAAATTTTATTGAAAAAAAGTCATAGTATAGTATGTTGAAAATTTGATGGAAAAAAAGTCATAGTATAGTATGTTGAAAATTTTCATGGAAAAAAGTTATAGTATAGTATGTCGAAAATTTTCATGAAAAAAAAAAACTCATAGTATAGAATGTCGAATATTTTATAAAAAACAGTCTAAGTATAGTATGTCGAAATTTTTATGAAAAAAGTCATAGTATATGTCGAAAATTTTCATGAAAAAAAAAAGTCATGGTATAGCATGTCGAAAATTTTTATAAAAAACAGTCTTAGTATAGTATGTCGAAAATTTTATAAAAAAAGTCATAGTATAGTATGTCGAATATTTTATGGAAAAAAAATTATGGTATAGTATGTCGAAAATTTTCATGAAAAAAAAAAGTCATAATATAGTATGTAAAATTTCATGACAAAAAGTCATAGTATAGTATGTCGAAAATTTCATGAAAAAAAATGTCATAGTATAGTATGTCAAATTTTATAAAAAAAAAAGTCATAATATAGCAAGTCGTAAATTTCATGAAAAAAGTCATAATATATTATGTCGAAAATTTTCATGAAAAAAAAAGTCATAATATAGTATGTCAAAATTTCATGACAAAAAGTCATAGTATAGTATTTCGAAAATTTTATGGAAAAAAGTCATAGTATAGTATGTCGAAAGATTTCATGAAAAAAAGTAATCGTATACTATATGGAAAAGATTTCCTTAAAAAAGTCATAGTACAGTATGTCGAAGATTTATGGAAAAAAAGTCATAGCATAGAATGTCGAAAATTTTCATGAAAAAAAAAGTCAGTGTAGCATGTCGAAAATATTCATGAAAAAAAAGTCATAGTATAGTATGTCGAAATTTTATAAAAAAAATAGTAAAAGTATAGGATGTCGAAAATTTTATAGAAATACGTCATAGTAATATATGCCGAAAAATTTCATGAAAAAAAGTCAGTGTTGAAGATTTAATGAAAAAAAAGTCATAGTATAGTATGTTGAAAATTTTATTGAAAAAAAGTCATAGTATAGTATGTTGAAAATTTGATGGAAAAAAAGTCGTAGTATAGTATGTTGAAAATTTTCATGAAAAAAAGTCATAGTATAGTATGTCGAAAATTTTCATGAAAAAAAGGCATAGTATAGCATGTTGAACATTTTCATGAAAAAAAGGCATTGTATAATCTGTTGAAAATTTTCATGAAAAAAAGTCATAGTATAGTATGTCGAAAATTTTCATGAAGAAAAGTCACAGTATAGTATGTTGAAAATTTTCATGAAAAAAAGTCATAGTATAGTATGTCGAAACTTTTCATGAAAAAAAGTCATAGTATAGTATGTCGAAACTTTTCATTAAAAAAAGTCATAGTATAGTATGCCGAAAATTTCATGAAAAAAAAAATGTCATAGTATAGTATGTTTAACATTTTATAAAAATCACTCTTAGCATAGTATGTCGAAAATTTTATAAAAAAAAAGTCATAGTATAGTAAGTCGAAAATTTCATGAAAAAAGTCATAGTATATTATGTCGAAGATTTTCATGAAAAAAGGTCATAGTATAGTATGTCGAAAATTTTATGGAAAAAAGTCATAGTATAGTATGTCGAAAATTTTCATGAAAAAAAAAAACTCATAGTATAGAATGTCGAATATTTTATAAAAAACAGTCTAAGTATAGTATGTCTAAATTTATTTTTAAAAAAGTCATAGTATAGTATGTCGAATATTTTATGGAAAAAAAATTATGGTATAGTATGTCGAAAATTTTCATGAAAAAAAAAGTCATAATATAGTATGTAAAATTTCATGACAAAAAGTCATAGTATAGTATGTCGAAAATTTCAGGAAAAAAAATGTCATAGTATAGTATGTCAAATTTTATAAAAAAAAAAGTCATAGTATAGCAAGTCGTAAATTTCATGAAAAAAGTCATAATATATTATGTTGAAAATTTTCATGAAAAAAAAAGTCATAATATAGTATGTCAAAATTTCATGACAAAAAGTCATAGTATAGTATTTCGAAAATTTCATGGAAAAAAAGTCATAGTATAGTATGTCGAAAATGATATTTAAAAAAAAGTCATAGTATAGTATGTCGAAAATTTTATTAAAAAAAAGTCACAGTATAGTATGTCGAAAATTTTCATGAAAAACAAAGTCACAGTATAGTATGTCGAAAATGTTATTTAAAAATAGTCATAGTATATTATGTCGAAAATTTCATGAAAAAAAAGTCATTGTATAGTATTTCGAAAGTTTTTTTTTTTTTTTTTTTAAAAGTCATAGTATAGTATGTCGAAAATTTTATGAAAAAATTCATAGTTTAGTATGGCGAAAATTTTATGAAAAAAGTCATAGTATAGTATGTCGAAAAATTTTAAGAAAAAAAGTCATAGTGAAGCATGTCGAAAAATTAAAAAAAAAAAAGTCATAGAATAGCATGACGAAAATTTTATGAAAACAAAATCATAGTTTTTATGTTGAAAAATTGAACCAAAAAAGTCATAGTATAATATTTCGAAAATTTCATGAAAAAAAAATTATAGTATGTCAAAAATTTCATGAAAAAAGTTATAGTATAGTATGTCGAAAATTTTATGGAAAAAAAAAGTCATAGTAGAGAATGTCGAAAATTTTCATAACTAATGTATTAGTATAATAAGTCGATTAATTTTAAGGAAAAAAAAATCTTAGAATGTCGAAAATTTTCATAAAAAAAAAGTCGTGTGTCGAAAATTTTCATGTAAAAATGTCATAGTATAGTTTGTTGAAAAAAGTCATTGTATAGTATGTTTAACAAAACTCCAAAAAAGTTATAGAATAGTATGTCGAAAAAAGTCATAGTATAGTGTGTCGAAAAATGTCAATAAAAAGTCATAGTATATGATGTCGAAAAAAGTCATAGTATAGTATGTCGGAAAGTCAAAAGAAGTCATAGTACATTATTCCCAAAAAAGTTAAAAAAAGTCATAGTTTAGTATGTCGAAAAGTTCATTATATAGTATGTCGAAAAAAGTAAAAAAAAAAGTCATAGTATAAAATGTCAGAAAAAGTCATAGTATTGTTTGTTGAAGAAATTCCTACTGTAGTATGACGAAAAATGTCATTAAAAAGTCATAGTATAGAATGTCGAAAAAATCAAATAAAAAGTCATAGTATGTCGAAAAAAGTCCTAGTATAGTATGTCAAAAAATGTCATAGTATAGTATGTCGGAAAAGTAAAAAAAAATCATAGTATAGTATTTGGAAAAAAGTCATAGTACAGTATGTCGAAAAAAAAACAAAGTCATAGAATAATATGTCGAAAAAAGTGAAAAAGTCATAGAATAGTGTGTCGAAAAAAAGTCATTGTATAGTATGTCAAAAAAGGTCATAGTACAGTACGTTGAAAAATGTTTTAAAAAAAGGTATGCCTGAAAACATCGTAGAAAAGTCATCGTATAGTATGTCCAAAAAAGTACTAGTAAAATATGTCGAAAATTTTACGAAAAAAATGTCATAGTATAGTTTGTTGAAAAAAGTCATAGTATAGTATGTCGAACCTTTTATGAAAAAAAAGTCATAGTATAGTATGTTGAAACATTTCATGAAAAAAAGTCATAGTATAGTATGTCGAAAATTTTCATGAAAAAAAAAAAATTTTAGTATAGTTCGCGAAAATTTTTCGACATATATTACTATGATTTCTTTTAATAAAATTTTCAACATCCTATACTTTTACAATTTTTTTTATAAAATTTCGACATACTATACTATGACTTTTTTTTTCATGAATATTTTCGACATGCTATACTATGACTTTTTTTTTCATGAAATCTTTCGACATACTATACTATGACTTTTTTCATGACATTTTTAGACATAATATAACATGACGCTTTTTTTATAAAATTTTCAACATACTATACTATGACTTTTTTTCATGAAATTTTTCGACATACTATACTATGACTTTTTTTCCATCAAATTTTCAACATACCATACTATGACTTTTTTCATAAAATTTTCGTCATACAATAATATGACTTTTTTTTGTTACATTTTCGACATACTGCACTATAATTTTTTTTATGAAAACTTTCAACATACTGTACTAAAACTTTTTTTTTTTCATGAAAATGTTCGATATACTATATTATGATTTCTTTTCCATAACATTTTCAACATACTATACTATGACTTTTTTTTCATGAATATTTTCGTTATCCTATACTATGACTTTTTTTTCATGAAAATTTTCGACATACTATACTATGACTTTTTTTCCATAAAATTTTCGACATACAATAACATGATTTTTTTTTATAACATTTTCGACATACTATACTATAACTTTTTTTTTCATGAATATTTTCGACATGCTATACTATGACTTTTTTTTTCATGAAAATTTTCGACATACTATACTATGACTTTTTTTTATAACATTTTCGACATACTATACTATAACTTTTTTTTTCATGAAATTTTTCGAGATACTATACTATGAATTTTTTTCCATAAAATTTTCGACATACTATACTGTGACTTTTTTTTTTTTTTTTTTTTTAATTTTCGACATACTATACTATGACTTTTTAATGACATTTTTTCGACACACTATACGATGACGTTTTTTCCATAAAATTTTCGACTTACTATATAATATGACTTTTTTTTTTTTTAATTTTCGACATACTACTATGACTATTTTTTTCATAACATTTTTCGACATACTATAGTATTACTTTTTTCATGACATTTTTCGACATACAATAATATGACTTTTCTTTATAACATTTTCGACACACTATACTATGACTTTTTTCATAAAATTTTCAACATACTATACAGTAACTTTTTTTTTCATGAATATTTTCGATATGCTATACTATGACTTTTTTTTTCATGAAAACTTTCAACATACTGTGCTAAAATTTTTTTTTTCATGAAAATGCACGATATACTATACTATGACTTCTTTTCCATAAAATTTCGACATACTATACTATGACTTTTTTTTTTCTTTTTTAATTTTCGACATACTATACTATGACTTTTTTCATGAAATCTTTCGACATACTATACTATCACTTTTTTCCATAAAATTTTCGACATACTATAATATGACTTTTTTTTTTTTTTTTTAATTTTCGACATACTATACTATGACTTTTTTTTCAGGAAAATTTTCAACATACTATACTATGAATTATTTTCATGAAAGTTTTCGACATACTATGCTATGACTTTTTTTCCATAACATTTTTCGACATACAATAGTATGACTTTTTTCATGAAAATTTCGAAATTTTAAACTGAGTTTTTTTTCCACCAAATTAATCGACAGACCATACTATGCCTTTTTTCATGAACATTTTCGACATTCTATACTATGACATTTTTTTACGAATATTTTCGACAATTTTCGACAATTTTCATGAAAAAAGTCATACAATGACTATTTTCATGAAAATTTTCGAAATTTTAAACTGAGTTTTTTTTCCACCAAATTAATCGACAGACTATACTATGCCTTTTTTCATGAACATTGTCGACATTCTATACTAAGACATTTTTTTACGAATATTTTCGACAATTTTCATGAAAAAAGTCATACTATAGCATGACTTTTTTCATGAAAATTTTCGAAATTTTAAACTGAGTTTTTTTTCCACCCAATTAATCGACAGACTATACTATGCCTTTTTCATGAAAATTTTCGACATTCTATACTATGACATTTTTTTACGAATATTTTCGACAATTTTTTACAATTTTCATGAAAAAAGTCATACTTTAGTATGACTTTTTTAATGAAAATTTTCGAAATTTTAAACTGAGTTTTTTTCCACCAAATTAATCGACAGACTATACTATGCCTTTTTTCATGAAAATTTTCGACATTCTATACTATGACATTTTTTTACGAATATTTTCTACAATTTTCATGAAAAAAGTCATACTATACTATGCCTCTTTTCATGAAAATTTTCGACATTCTATACTATGACATTTTTTTACGAATATTTTCGACAATTTTCGACAATTTTCATGAAAAAAGTCATACTATAGTATGACTTTTTTCATGAAACTTTTCGACATACTATAGTATGACTTTTTTTCATTAAATTTTTCGACATGCTATAGTATGACTTTTTTTTGGCGAAATTTTTCGACATGCTATAGTATGACTTTTTTTCATGAAATCTTTCGACATACTATGGAATGCCTTTTTTTCATGAAATTTTTCGACATACAATAGTATGACTTTTTTTTATGAAATGTTTCGACATACTATAGTATGACTTTTTTCGTGAAATTTTTCGACATACTATAGTATGACTTTTTTTAGCGAAATTTTTGGACATACTATAGTATGACTTTTTTAAGACATTTTTCGACATACCATAGTATGACCTTTTTTCTTGAAATCTTTCAACATACTGTACTAAAACATTTTTTTTTTCATGAAAATTTTCGGTATACTATACTATGAAGTCTTTTCAATAAAATTTTCAACATACTATACTATGACTTTCTTTTTCATGAATATTTTCGACGAGCTATACTATGACTTTTCTTTTCATGAAAATTTTCGACATTCTATACTATGACATTTTTTTACGAATATTTTCAACAATTTTCGAAAATTTTCATGAAAAAAGTCATACTATAGTATGACTTTTTTCATGAATATTTTCGACATGCTATACTATGACTTTTCTTTTCATGAAAATTTTCGACATACAATACTATGACTTTTTTTCCATACAATTTTCGACATACTATACTATGACTTTTTTTCATGAAATTTTTCGACATACTATACTATGACTTTTTTTTCCATAAAATTTTCAACATACTATACTATGACTTTTTTTCATAACATTTTAGACATGCTATACTATGACTTTTATTTTCATGAATATTTTTGACATACTATACTATGACTTTTTTTCCATAACATTTTCGACATACTATACAATGACTTTTTTTTTTTTTTTTTAATTTTCGACATACTATACAATGACTTTTTAATGACATTTTTTCGAGATACTATACTATGACTTTTTTTCATGAAATCTTTCGACATACTATACTATGACTTTTTTTCCATAAAATTTTCGACAAACTATACTATGACTTTTTTTCCATATAATTTTCGACATACTATACCATGAATTTTTTTTTTTTTTTAATTTTCGACATACTATACTATGACTTTTTTAATGACATTTTTTCGAAATACTATACTATGACTTTTTTTCCATAAAATTTTCGACATACTATACCATGAATTTTTTTTTTTTTTTAATTTTCGACATACTATACTATGACCTTTTTAATGACATTTTTTCGAAATACTATACTATGACTTTTTTTCATGACATCTTTCGACATACTATACTATGACCTTTTTAATGACATTTTTTCGAAATACTATACTATGACTTTTTTTCATGACATCTTTCGACATACTATACTATGACTTTTTTCCATAAAATTTTCAACATACTATACTATGACTTTTTTTTTCATGAATATTTTCGACATACTACACTATGACTTTTTTTCCATAAAATTTTCGACATACTATAATATGAATTTTTTTTTTTTTACTTTTCGACATACTATACTATGACTATTTTTTCATGACATTTTTCGACATTCTATACTATGACTTTTTTCCTGAAAATTTTCGACATAATATACTATGACTTTTTTTTATAAAATTTTCGACATACTATAATATGACTTTTTTTTTTTAACTTTTCGACATACTATACTATGACTATTTTTTTATGACATTTTTCGACATACTATACTATGACTTTTTTCCTGAAAATTTTCGACATAATATACTATGACTTTTTTTTTATAAAATTTTCAACATGCTATACTATGACTCTTTTTTTCTTGAAATTTTTCGACGTACTATACTATGACTTTTTTTCCAATATATTTTCAACATACTATGACTTTTTTTTTCATGAATATTTTCAACATGCTATACTATGACTTTTTTTTCATGAAAATTTTCGACATACTATACTATGACTTTTTTTCCATAAAATTTTCGACATACTATACTATGACTTTTTTTCCATAAAATTTTCGACATACTATACTATGACTTTTTTTTTTTTTTTTTTAATTTTTGACATACTATACTATGACTTTTTTAATGACATTTTTTCGACATACTATACAATGACTTTTTTTCATGACATATTTCGACATACTATACTATGACTATTTTTTTCATTAATATTTTCGACATACTATACCATGACATGTTTTTAAGAATATTTTCTACAATTTTCATGAAAAAAGTCATACTATACTATGCCTCTTTTCATGAAAATTTTCGACATTCTATACTATGACATTTTTTTACGAATATTTTCGAAATGCTATAGTATGACTTTTTTCATGAAAATTTTCGAAATTTTAAACAGTTTTTTTTCCACCAAATTAATCGACAGACTATACTATGCCTTTTTTCATGAAAATTTTCGACATTCTATACTATGACATTTTTTTACGAATATTTTCGACATGCTATAGTATGACTTTTTTCATGAAAATTTTCGAAATTTTAAACTGAGTTTTCTTCCACCAAATTAATCGACAGACTATACTATGCCTTTTTTCATGAAAATTTTCGACATTCTATACTATGACATTTTTTTACGAATATTTTCGACATACTATACAATGACTTTTTTCTTTTTTTTTTAATTTTCGACATACTATACAATGACTTTTTTTCGACATACTATACTATGACTTTTTTTCATGAAATCTTTCGACATACTATACTATGACTTTTTTTCCATAAAATTTTCGACAAACTATACTATGACTTTTTTTCCATATAATTTTCGACATACTATACCATGAATTTTTTTTTTTTTTTAATTTTCGACATACTATACTATGACTTTTTTAATGACATTTTTTCGAAATACTATACTATGACTTTTTTTCCATAAAATTTTCGACATACTATACTATGACTTTTTTTCTATAAAATTTTCGACATACTATATCATGAATTTTTTTTTTTTTTTAATTTTCGACATACTATACTATGACTTTTTTAATGACATTTTTTCGAAATACTATACTATGACTTTTTTTCATGACATCTTTCGACATACTATACTATGACTTTTTTCCATAAAATTTTCAACATACTATACTATGACTTTTTTTTTCATGAAACTTTTCGACATACTCTAGTATGACTTTTTTTCATTAAATTTTTCGACATACAATAGTATGACTTTTTTTTATGAAATGTTTCGACATACTATAGTAGGACTTTTTTCGTGAAATTTTTCGACATACTATAGTATGACTTTTTAGCGAAATTTTTGGACATACTATAGTATGACTTTTTTATGACATTTTTCGACATACTATAGTATGACTTTTTTTCTTGAAACCTTTCAACATACTGAACTAAAACATTTTTTTTTTCATGAAAATTTTCGATATACTATACTATGACTTTTCTTTTCATGAAAATTTTCGACATTCTATACTATGACATTTTTTTACGAATATTTTCGACATTTTTCGAAAATTTTCATGAAAAAAGTCATACTATAGTATGACTTTTTTCATGAATATTTTCGACATGCTATACTATGACTTTTCTTTTCCTGAAAATTTTCGACATTCAATACTATGACTTTTTTTCCATACAATTTTCGACATACTATACTATGACTTTTTTTTTCATGAAATTTTTCGACATACTATACTATGACTTTTTTTTCCATAAAATTTTCAACATACTATACTATGACTTTTTTTCATAACATTTTAGACATGCTATACTATGACTTTTATTTTCATGAATATTTTTGACATAATATACTATGACTTTTTTTCCATAACATTTTCGACATACTATACAATGACTTTTTTTTTTTTTTTTTAATTTTCGACATACTATACAATGACTTTTTAATGACATTTTTTCGACATACTATACTATGACTTTTTTTCATGAAATCTTTCGACATACTATACTATGAATTTTTTTCCATAAAATTTTCGACATACTATACCATGAATTTTTCTTTTTTTTTTAATTTTCGACATACTATACTATGACTTTTTTAATGACATTTTTTCGAAATACTATACTATGACTTTTTTTCCATAAAATTTTCAACATACTATACTATGACTTTTTTTCTATAAAATTTTCGACATACTATACCATGAAATTTTTTTTTTTTTTAATTATCGGCATACTATACTACGACTTTTTTAATGAAATTTTTTCGAAATACTATACTATGACTTTTTTTCATGACATCTTTCGACATACTATACTATGACTTTTTTCCATAAAATTTTCAACATACTATACTATGACTTTTTTTTTCATGAATATTTTCGACATACTACACTGACTTTTTTTCCATAAAATTTTCGACATACTATAATATGAATTTTTTTTTTTTTACCTTTCGACATACTATACTATGACTATTTTTTTCATGACATTTTTCGACATTCTATACTATGACTTTTTTCCTGAAAATTTTCGACATAATATACTATGACTTTTTTTTATAAAATTTTCAACATACTATAATATGACTTTTTTTTTTTTAACTTTTCGACATACTATACTATGACTATTTTTTTATGACATTTTTCGACATACTATACTATGACTTTTTTCCTGAAAATTTTCAACATAATATACTATGACTTTTTTTTGATAAAATTTTCAACATGCTATACTATGACTCTTTTTTTCTTGAAATTTTTCGACATACTATACTATGACTTTTTTTCCAATAAATTTTCAACATACTATGACTTTTTTTTTCATGAATATTTTCGACATGCTATACTATGACTTTTTTTTTCATGAAAATTTTCGACATACTATACTATAACTTTTTTTCCATAAAATTTTCGACATACTATAATATGACATTTTTTTCAATAAATCTTCAACACTGACTTTTTTTCATGAAATTTTTCGACATACATTAATATAACTTTTTTTATAAAATTTTCGACATTCTATACTTTTACTATTTTTTTATAAATTTTCGACATACTATACTATTACTTTTTTTATCATGAATATTTTCGACATGCTATACTATGACTTTTTTTTTCGACATACTATACTATGACTTTTTTTCCATCAAATTTTCGACATACTATATTATGACTTTTTTTTTCTTTTAATTTTCGACATACTATACTACGACTTTTTTAATGACATTTTTTCGACATACTATACTATGACTTTTTTTCATGAAATCTTTCGACACACTATACTATGACTTTTTTCCATAAAATTTCCGACATACTATACTCTGACTTTTTTTCATGACATCTTTCGACATACTATACTATGACTTTTTTCCATAAAATTTTCAACATACTATACTATGACTTTTTTTTTCATGAAACTTTTCGACATACTCTAGTATGACTTTTTTTCATTAAATTTTTCGACATACAATAGTATGACTTTTTTTTATGAAATGTTTCGACATACTATAGTAGGACTTTTTTCGTGAAATTTTTCGACATACTATAGTATGACTTTTTAGCGAAATTTTTGGACATACTATAGTATGACTTTTTTATGACATTTTTCGACATACTATAGTATGACTTTTTTTCTTGAAACCTTTCAACATACTGAACTAAAACATTTTTTTTTTCATGAAAATTTTCGATATACTATACTATGACTTTTCTTTTCATGAAAATTTTCGACATTCTATACTATGACATTTTTTTACGAATATTTTCGACATTTTTCGAAAATTTTCATGAAAAAAGTCATACTATAGTATGACTTTTTTCATGAATATTTTCGACATGCTATACTATGACTTTTCTTTTCCTGAAAATTTTCGACATTCAATACTATGACTTTTTTTCCATACAATTTTCGAAATACTATACTATGACTTTTTTTTTCATGAAATTTTTCGACATACTATACTATGACTTTTTTTTCCATAAAATTTTCAACATACTATACTATGACTTTTTTTCATAACATTTTAGACATGCTATACTATGACTTTTATTTTCATGAATATTTTTGACATAATATACTATGACTTTTTTTCCATAACATTTTCGACATACTATACAATGACTTTTTTTTTTTTTTTTTAATTTTCGACATACTATACAATGACTTTTTAATGACATTTTTTCGACATACTATACTATGACTTTTTTTCATGAAATCTTTCGACATACTATACTATGAATTTTTTTCCATAAAATTTTCGACATACTATACCATGAATTTTTCTTTTTTTTTTAATTTTCGACATACTATACTATGACTTTTTTAATGACATTTTTTCGAAATACTATACTATGACTTTTTTTCCATAAAATTTTCAACATACTATACTATGACTTTTTTTCTATAAAATTTTCGACATACTATACCATGAAATTTTTTTTTTTTTTAATTATCGGCATACTATACTACGACTTTTTTAATGAAATTTTTTCGAAATACTATACTATGACTTTTTTTCATGACATCTTTCGACATACTATACTATGACTTTTTTCCATAAAATTTTCAACATACTATACTATGACTTTTTTTTTCATGAATATTTTCGACATACTACACTGACTTTTTTTCCATAAAATTTTCGACATACTATAATATGAATTTTTTTTTTTTTACCTTTCGACATACTATACTATGACTATTTTTTTCATGACATTTTTCGACATTCTATACTATGACTTTTTTCCTGAAAATTTTCGACATAATATACTATGACTTTTTTTTGATAAAATTTTCAACATGCTATACTATGACTCTTTTTTTCTTGAAATTTTTCGACATACTATACTATGACTTTTTTTCCAATAAATTTTCAACATACTATGACTTTTTTTTTCATGAATATTTTCGACATGCTATACTATGACTTTTTTTTTCATGAAAATTTTCGACATACTATACTATAACTTTTTTTCCATAAAATTTTCGACATACTATAATATGACATTTTTTTCAATAAATCTTCAACACTGACTTTTTTTCATGAAATTTTTCGACATACATTAATATAACTTTTTTTATAAAATTTTCGACATTCTATACTTTTACTATTTTTTTATAAATTTTCGACATACTATACTATTACTTTTTTTATCATGAATATTTTCGACATGCTATACTATGACTTTTTTTTTCGACATACTATACTATGACTTTTTTTCCATCAAATTTTCGACATACTATATTATGACTTTTTTTTTCTTTTAATTTTCGACATACTATACTACGACTTTTTTAATGACATTTTTTCGACATACTATACTATGACTTTTTTTCATGAAATCTTTCGACATACTATACTATGACTTTTTTCCATAAAATTTCCGACATACTATACTCTGACTTTTTTTCATGAAATCTTTCGACATACTATACTATGACTTTTTTTCCATAAAGTTTTCGACATACTATACTATGACTTTTTTTCCATAAAGTTTTCGACATACTATACTATGACTTTTTTCATGAAAATTTTCGACATACTATACTATGATTATTTTTCCATAAAATTTTCGACGTACTATAATATGACTTTTTTTTTTTAAATTTTCGACATATTATACTATGACTATTTTTTTCATGACATTTTTCGTCATACTATACTATGACTTTTTTTTCCATAAAATTTTCAACATACTATAATATGACTTTTTCATCATAAAATTTTCAACATACTATACTATGACTCTTTTTTTCATGAAATTTTTCGACATACTATACTATGACTTTTTTTCCAATAAATTTTCAACATACTATGACTTTTTTTTTCATGAATATTTTCGACATGCTATACTATATCTTTTTTTTTCATGAAAATTTTCGACATACTATACTATGACTTTTTTTCCAAAAAATTTTCGACATACTATACTATGACTTTTTTTTTAATGAAAATTTTCGACATACTATACTATGACTTTTTTTCCATAAAATTTTCGACATACTATACTATGACTTTTTTCCATAAAATTTTCGACATAATATACTATGACTTTTTTTTTTTTTTTTAATTTTCAAAATATTATACTATGACTTTTTTAATGACATTTTTTCGACATACTATACTATGACTTTTTTTCATGACATCTTTCGACATACTATACTATGACTTTTTTCCTTAAAATTTTCGACATACTATACTATGACTTTTTTTCCAATAAATTTTCAACATACTATATTATGAATTTTTTTTTCATGAATATTTTCGACATGCTATACTATGACTTTTTTTTTCATGAAAATTTTCGACATACTATACTATAACTTTTTTTCCATAAAATTTTCGACATACTATAATATGACATTTTTTTCAATAAATCTTCAACATACTATACTATTACTTTTTTTATCATGAATATTTTCGACATGCTATACTATGACTTTTTCTTTGGACATACTATACTATGACTTTTTTTCCATCAAATTTTCGACATACTATACTATGACTTTTTTTTTTCTTTTAATTTTCGACATACTATACTATAACTTTTTTTCCATAAAATTTTCGACATACTATAATATGACATTTTTTTCAATAAGTCTTCAACACTGACTTTTTTTCATGAAATTTTTCGACATACATTAATATAACTTTTTTTATAAAATTTTCGACATTCTATACTTTTACTATTTTTTTATAAATTTTCGACATACTATACTATTACTTTTTTTATCATGAATATTTTCGACATGCTATACTATGAATTTTTTTCCATCAAATTTTCGACATACTATAATATGACTTTTTTTTTTTTTAATTTTCGACATACTATACTATGACTATTTTTTTCATGACATTTTTCGACATTCTATACTATGACTTCTTTTCCATAAAATTTTCGACATACTATAATATGACTTTTTTTTAATAAAATTTTCAACATACTATACTATGACTTTTTTTTTCATGAAATTTTTCGATATACTATACTATGACATTTTTTCCATAAAATTTTCAACATACTATACTATGAGTTTTTTCATAAAATGTTCGACATGTTATACTATGACTTTTATTTTCATGAAAGTTTTCGACATACTATGCTATGACTTTTTTTCCATAAAATTTTTCGACATACAATAATATGACATTTTTATATAAAATTTTCGACATACTATACTATGACTTTTTTTTTCATGAAAACTTTCAACATACTGTACTAAAACTTTTTTTTTTTTCATGAAAATGTTCGATATACTATACTATGACTTCTTTTCCATAACATTTTCAACATACTATACTATGACTTTTTTTTTCATGAATATTTTCGACATACTATACTATGCCTTTTTTTTTCATGAAAATTTTCGACATACTATACTATGACTTTTTTTCCAGAAAATTTTCGACATACTATACTATGACTTTTTTTCCATAAAATTTTTCGACATAATATACTATGACTTTTTTTTTTTTTTTTTAATTTTCAAAATACTATACTAGGACTTTTTTAATGACATTTTTTCGACATACTATACTATGACTTTTTTTCATGACATCTTTCGACATACTATACTATGACTTTTTTCCATAAAATTTTCGACATACTATACTATGACTTTTTTTCCAATAAATTTTCAACATACTATACTATGAATTTTTTTTTCATGAATATTTTCGACATGCTATACTATGACTTTTTTTTTCATGAAAATTTTCGACATACTATATTATGACTTTTTTTCCATAAAATTTTCGACATACTATAATATGACTTTTTTTTCAATAAATCTTCAACACTGACTTTTTTTCATGAAATTTTTCGACATACATTAATATGACTTTTTTTATAAAATTTTCGACATCCTATATTTTTACTATTTTTTTATAAATTTTCGACATACTATACTATAACTTTTTTTATCATGAATATTTTCGACATGCTATACTATGACTTTTTTTTTCGACAAACTATACTATGACTTTTTTTCCATCAAATTTTCGACATACTATACTATGACTTTTTTTTTCTTTTAATTTTCGACATACTATACTACGACTTTTTTAATGACATTTTTTCGACATACTATACTATGACTTTTTTTCATGAAATCTTTCGACATACTATACTATGGCTTTTTTCCATAAAATTTCAGACATACTATACTATGACTTTTTTTCATGAAATCTTTCGACATACTATACTATGACTTTTTTTTCCATAAAGTTTTCGACATACTATACTATGACTTTTTTTCCATAAAGTTTTCGACATACTATACTATGACTTTTTTCATGAAAATTTTCGACATACTATACTATGACTTTTTTTCCATAAAGTTTTCGACATACTATACTATGACTTTTTTTCCATAAAGTTTTCGACATACTATACTATGACTTTTTTCATGAAAATTTTCGACATACTATACTATGACTTTTTTTCCATCAAATTTTCGACATACTATACTATGACTTTTTTTTTCTTTTAATTTTCGACATATTATACTACGACTTTTTTAATGACATTTTTTCGACATACTATACTATGACTTTTTTTCATGAAATTTCCGACATACTATACTATGACTTTTTTTCCTGAAATCTTTCGACATACTATACTATGACTTTTTTTCCATAAAGTTTTCGACATACTATACTATGACTTTTTTTCCATAAAGTTTTCGACATACTATACTATGACTTTTTTCATGAAAATTCTCGACATACTATACTATGACTTTTTTTTTCTTTTAATTTTCGACATATTATACTACGACTTTTTTAATGACATTTTTTCGACATACTATACAATGACTTTTTTCCATAAAATTTCCGACATACTATACTATGACTTTTTTTCCTGAAATCTTTCGACATACTATACTATGACTTTTTTTCCATAAAGTTTTCGACATACTATACTATGACTTTTTTTCCATAAAGTTTTCGACATACTATACTATGACTTTTTTCATGAAAATTTTCGACATACTATACTATGACTATTTTTTTCATGTCATTTTTCGACATTCTATTTAATGACTTTTTTTCCATAAAATTTTCGACGTACTATAATATGACTTTTTTTTTTTAAATTTTCGACATACTATACTTTTTACATACTATTTTTTTCATGACATTTTTCGTCATACTATACTATGATTTTTTTTTCCATAAAATTTTCGACATACTATAATATGACTTTTTCATCATAAAATTTTCTACATACTGTACTATGACTTTTTTTCCATAAAATTTTCGACATACTATACTATGATTTTTTTTTTTTTTTTTTAAATTTTCGACAAACTATACAATGACTTTTTTATGACATTTTTTCGACATACTATACTATGACTTTTTTTCATGAAATCTTTCGACATACTATACTAAGACTTTTTTCCATAAATTTTTCGACATACTATACTATGACTTTTTTTCCATAAAATTTTCGACATACTATAATATGACTTTTTTTTCAATAAAACTTCAACACTGACTTTTTTTCATGAAATTTTGCGACATACATTACTATGACTTTTTTTTATAACATTTTCGACATCCTATACTTTTACTATTTTTTTATAAATTTTCGACATACTATAACTTTTTTTATCATGAATATTTTCGACATAGTATACTATGACTTTTTTTCAATAAAATTTTCGACATACTATAATATGACTTTTTTTATTAACATTTTCAACATACTATACTATAACTTTTTTTTTCATGAAATTTTTCGACATACTATACTATGACTTTTTTTCCATAAAATTTTCAACATACTATACTATGACTTTTTTCATAAAATGTTCGACATGCTATACTATGACTTATTTTCATGAAAGTTTTCGACATACTATGCTATGACTTTTTTTCCATAAAATTTTTCGACAAACAATAATATGACATTTTTACATAAAATTTTCGACATACTATACTATGACTTTTTTTTTCATGAAAACTTTCAACATACTGTACTAAAACTTTTTTTTTTTCATGAAAATGTTCGATATACTATGACTTCTTTTCCATAAAATTTTCAACATACTATACTATGACTTTTTTTTTCATGAATATTTTCGACATACTATACTATGACTTTTTTTCCATAAAATTTTCGACATACTATACTATGACTTTTTTCCATAAAATTTTCGACATAATATACTATGACTTTTTTTTTTTTTTTTAATTTTCAAAATATTATACTATGACTTTTTTAATGACATTTTTTCGACATACTATACTATGACTTTTTTTCATGACATCTTTCGACATACTATACTATGACTTTTTTCCATAAAATTTTCGACATACTATACTATGACTTTTTTTCCAATAAATTTTCAACATACTATATTATGAATTTTTTTTTCATGAATATTTTCGACATGCTATACTATGACTTTTTTTTTCATGAAAATTTTCGACATACTATACTATAACTTTTTTTCCATAAAATTTTCGACATACTATAATATGACATTTTTTTCAATAAATCTTCAACACTGACTTTTTTTCATGAAATTTTTCGACATACATTAATATAACTTTTTTTATAAAATTTTCGACATTCTATACTTTTACTATTTTTTTATAAATTTTCGACATACTATACTATTACTTTTTTTATCATGAATATTTTCGACATGCTATACTATGACTTTTTTTTTCGACATACTATACTATGACTTTTTTTCCATCAAATTTTCGACATACTATACTATGACTTTTTTTTTCTTTTAATTTTCGACATACTATACTACGACTTTTTTAATGACATTTTTTCGACATACTATACTATGACTTTTTTTCATGAAATCTTTCGAAATACTATACTATGACTTTTTTCCATAAAATTTCCGACATACTATACTCTGACTTTTTTTCATGAAATCTTTCGACATACTATACTATGACTTTTTTTCCATAAAGTTTTCGACATACTATACTATGACTTTTTTTCCATAAAGTTTCCGATATACTATAGTATGAATTTTTTTCATGAAAATTTTCGCCATACTATACTATGATTATTTTTCCATAAAATTTTCGACGTACTATAATATGACTTTTTTTTTTTTTAATTTTCGACATATTATACTATGACTATTTTTTTCATGACATTTTTCGTCATACTATACTATGACTTTTTTTTCCATAAAATTTTCAACATACTATAATATGACTTTTTCATCATAACATTTTCAACATACTATACTATGACTCTTTTTTTCATGAAATTTTTCGACATACTATACTATGACTTTTTTTTCATGAAATTTTCGACATACTATACTATGACTTTTTTTCCATAAAATTTTCGACATACTATACTATGACTTTTTTTCCATAAAAATTTTCGACATACTATACTCTGACTTTTTTTTTTTTTTTTTTTTTTTTTTGACATACTATACAATGACTTTTTTTCATGACATCTTTCGACATACTATACTATGACTTTTTTCCATAAAATTTTCGACATACTATAATATGACTTTTTTTTTTTTTAATTTTCGACATACTATACTATGACTATTTTTTTCATGACATTTTTCGTCATACTATACTATGACTTTTTTTTCCATAAAATTTTCAACATACTATAATATGACTTTTTCATCATAACATTTTCAACATACTATACTATGACTCTTTTTTTCATGAAATTTTTCGACATACTATACTATGACTTTTTTTCCATAAAATTTTCGACATACTATACTATGACTTTTTTTCCACAAAATTTTCGACATACTATACTCTGACTTTTTTTTTTTTTTTTTTTAAATTTTTGACATACTATACTATGACTTTTAAAATGACATTTTTTCGACATACAATACAATGACTTTTTTTCATGACATCTTTCGACATACTAAACTATGACTTTTTTTTTTTTAAATTTTCGACATACTATACTATGACTATTTTTTTCATGACATTTTTCGACATTCTATACTATGACTTTTTTTCCATAAAATTTTCGACATAATATACTGACTTTTTTTTTCATGAATATTTTCGACATGCTATACTATGACTTTTTTTTTCATGAAAATTTTCGACATACTATACTATGACTTTTTTTCCATAAAATTTTCGACATACTATACTATGACTTTTTTTCCATAAAAATTTTCGACATACTATACTCTGACTTTTTTTTTTTTTTTTTTTTTTTTTTGACATACTATACAATGACTTTTTTTCATGACATCTTTCGACATACTATACTATGACTTTTTTCCATAAAATTTTCGACATACTATAATATGACTTTTTTTTTTTTAAATTTTCGACATACTATACTATGACTATTTTTTTCATGACATTTTTCGACATTCTATACTATGACTTCTTTTCCATAAAATTTTCGACATACTATAATATCACTTTTTTTTAATAAAATTTTCAACATACTATACTATGACTTTTTTTTCATGAAATTTTTCGACATACTATACTATGACATTTTTTCCATAAAATTTTCGACATAATATACTGACTTTTTTTTTCATGAATATTTTCGACATGCTATACTATGACTTTTTTTTTCATGAAAATTTTCGACATACTATACTATGACTTTTTTTCCATAAAATTTTCGACATACTATACTATGACTTTTTTTCCATAAAATTTTCGACATACTATACTATGACTTTTTTTCCATAAAGTTTTCGACATACTATACTATGACTTTTTTTCCATAAAATTTTCGACATACTATACTATGACTTTTTTTCCATAAAATTTTCGACATACTATACTATGACTTTTTTTCCATAAAATTTTCGACATACTATACTATGACTTTTTTTTCATAAAGTTTTCGACATTCTATACTATGACTTTTTTTCCATAAAATTTTCGACGTACTATAATATGACTTTTTTTTTTTAAATTTTCGACATACTATACTTTTTACATACTATTTTTTTCATGACATTTTTCGTCATACTATACTATGATTTTTTTTTCCATACAATTTTCGACATACTATAATATGACTTTTTCATCATAAAATTTTCTACATACTGTACTATGACTTTTTTTCCATAAAATTTTCGACATACTATACTATGATTTTTTTTTTTTTTTTTTAAATTTTCGACAAACTATACAATGACTTTTTTATGACATTTTTTCGACATACTATACTATGACTTTTTTTCATGAAATCTTTCGACATACTATACTAAGACTTTTTTCCATAAATTTTTCGACATACTATACTATGACTTTTTTTCCATAAAATTTTCGACATACTATAATATGACTTTTTTTTCAATAAAACTTCAACACTGACTTTTTTTCATGAAATTTTGCGACATACATTACTATGACTTTTTTTTATAACATTTTCGACATCCTATACTTTTACTATTTTTTTGTAAATTTTCGACATACTATAACTTTTTTTATCATGAATATTTTCGACATAGTATACTATGACTTTTTTTCAATAAAATTTTCGACATACTATAATATGACTTTTTTTATTAACATTTTCAACATACTATACTATAACTTTTTTTTTCATGAAATTTTTCGACATACTATACTATGACTTTTTTTCCATAAAATTTTCAACATACTATACTATGACTTTTTTCATAAAATGTTCGACATGCTATACTATGACTTATTTTCATGAAAGTTTTCGACATACTATGCTATGACTTTTTTTCCATAAAATTTTTCGACAAACAATAATATGACATTTTTACATAAAATTTTCGACATACTATAATATGACTTTTTCATCATAACATTTTCAACATACTATACTATGACTCTTTTTTTCATGAAATTTTTCGACATACATTAATATGACTTTTTTTATAAAATTTTCGACATCCTATGTTTTTACTTTTTTTTTATAAATTTTCGACATACTATACTATAACTTTTTTTATCATGAATATTTTCGACATGCTATACTATGACTTTTTTTTTCGACATACTATACTATGACTTTTTTTCCATCAAATTTTCGACATACTATACTATGACTTTTTTTTTCTTTTAATTTTCGACATACTATACTACGACTTTTTTAATGACATTTTTTCGACATACTATACTATGATTTTTTTTTCCATAAAATTTTCGACATACTATAATATGACTTTTTCATCATAAAATTTTCGACATACTGTACTATGACTTTTTTTCCATAAAATTTTCGACATACTATACTATGATTTTTTTTTTTTTTTTTTTAATTTTCGACAAACTATACAATGACTTTTTTATGACATTTTTTCGACATACTATACTATGACTTTTTTTCATGAAATCTTTCGACATACTATACTAAGACTTTTTTCCATAAATTTTTCGACATACTATACTATGACTTTTTTTCCATAAAATTTTCGACATACTATACTATGATTTTTTTTTTTTTTTTTTAATTTTCGACAAACTATACAATGACTTTTTTATGACATTTTTTCGACATACTATACTATGACTTTTTTTCATGAAATCTTTCGACATACTATACTAAGACTTTTTTCCATAAATTTTTCGACATACTATACTATGACTTTTTTTCCATAAAATTTTCGACATACTATAATATGACTTTTTTTTCAATAAAACTTCAACACTGACTTTTTTTCATGAAATTTTGCGACATACATTACTATGACTTTTTTTTATAACATTTTCGACATCCTATACTTTTACTATTTTTTTATAAATTTTCGACATACTATAACTTTTTTTATCATGAATATTTTCGACATAGTATACTATGACTTTTTTTCAATAAAATTTTCGACATACTATAATATGACTTTTTTTATTAACATTTTCAACATACTATACTATAACTTTTTTTTTCATGAAATTTTTCGACATACTATACTATGACTTTTTTTCCATAAAATTTTCAACATACTATACTATGACTTTTTTCATAAAATGTTCGACATGCTATACTATGACTTTTATTTTCATGAAAGTTTTCGACATACTACACTATGACTTTTTTAATAAAATTTTTCGACATACAATAATATGACTTTTTTTAACGAAATTTTTCGACATAGTATACTATGACTTTTTTTTTCATGAAAACTTTCAACATACTGTACTAAAACTTTTTTTTTCATGAAAATGTTCGATATACTATACTATGACTTCTTTTCCATAAAATTTTCAACATGCTATACTATGACTTTTTTTTCATGAAATTTTTCAATATGCTTTACTATGACTCTTTTCACAAAATTTTTCGAAATACAATACTATGACTTTTTTTCACAATATTTTTCGACATACTATACTATGACTTTTTTTCCATAAAATTTTCGACATACTATACTATGAATTTTTTTTTTTTTTTTAATTTTCGACATACTATACTATGACTTTTTTAATGACATTTTTTCGACATACTATACTATGACTTTTTTTCATGACATCTTTCGAGATACTATACTATGACTTTTTTCCATAAAATTTTCGACATACTATACTATGACTTTTTTTTCCAATAAATTTTCAACATACTATACCGTGACTTTTTTTTTCATGAATATTTTCGACATGCTATACTATGACTCTTTTTTTCATGAAAATTTTCGACATACTATACTAGGACTTTTTCCATAAAATTTTCGACATACTATAATATGACTTTTTTTTCAATAAATCTTCAACAATGACTTTTTTTCATGAAATTTTTTCGACATACATTACTATGAATTTTTTTTATAAAATTTTCGACATCCTATACTTTTACTATTTTTTTTATAAATTTTCGACATACTATACTATGACTTTTTTTCATGAAAATTTTCACAATACTATGACTGGTTTTTGATGACATTTTTCGACATATATTACTATGATTTTTTTTTATAAAATTTTCGACATCCTATACTTTTACATTTTTTTTTATAAAATGTCAACATACTATGAATTTTTTTTTCATGAATATTTTCGACATGCTATACTATGACTTTTTTTCATGAAAATTTTCAAAATACTATACTATGACTTTTTTTTCATTAACATTTTCGACACACAATACTATGACTTTTTTTCATGAAAATTTTCGACATACTATACTATGATTTTTTTTTCCATAAAATTTTTAACATACTATACTATTACTTTTTTTCATGAATATTTTCGACGTATTATACTATGACTTTTTTTCATGAACATTTTCGACATACTATAATATGACGTTTTTTCATGAAATTTTTCGACATACTATACGGTGACTTTTTATTCCTAAAATTTTCGACCTACTAAACTGACTTTTTTTCATGAAAATTTTCGACATACTATAAGATGACTTTTTATTCCTAAAATTTCGACATATTAAACTGTGAATTTTTTTCATAAAAATTTTCGACATACTATACTATGACTTTTTTTCATGAAAATTTTCGACATCCTATGTTATGACTTTTTTCATTAAAAATTTTCGACATACTATACTATGATTTTTTTTTCATGAAAATTTTCAACATACTATACTATGACTTTTTTCCATAAAATGTTCAACATACTATGACTTCTTCTCATGAATATTTTCAACATATTATACCATGACTTTTTTTCATGAACATTTTCGACATACTATACTATGACTTTTTTTCATGACATCTTTCGAGATACTATACTATGACTTTTTTCCATAAAATTTCCGACATACTATACTATGACTTTTTTTCATGAAATCTTTCGACATGCTATACT
>CAKAOJ020001573.1:0-35325 GCA_916701645.2 Sebastolobus alascanus | reverse complement strand
AAAGGAGAAAAAGGAAGCATTGAAGTTCCTTTCCTTTGGTAAAGGATGCTCCAGTGTTTCCACTGCTAACGAAGCAGTGAATCTCCTTTCCTTTGGAAAGGGGGGGGGGGGGGTTGCTCCAGTGTATCCTCTGTTAAAGGAAAGTGAAGAAAGGAAGGGGGGGGCATTGAAGCTCCTTTCCTTTGGTAAAGGATGCTCCAGTGTTTCCACTGCTAAGGAAGCAGTGAATCTCTTTTCCTTTGATAAAGGATGCTCCAGTGTATCCTCTGCTAAAGGAGTTAAGAAAGGAATCATTGAAGCTACTTTCCTTTGGTAAAGGATGCTCCAGTGTTTCCTCTGCTAAAGGAGAAAAGAAAGGAAGCATTGCAGCTCCTTTCATTTGGTAAAGGATACTCCAGTGTTTCCACTGCTAAGGAAGCAGTGAATCTCTTTTACTTTGGTAAAGGATGGTCCAGTGTATCCTCTGCTAAAGGAGAAAATAAAGGAAGCATTGAAGCTCCTTTCCTTTGGTAAAGGTTGCTCCAGTGTATCCTCTGCTAAAGGAGTTAAGAAAGGAAGCATTGAAGCTCCTTTCCTTTGGTAAAGGATGCTCCAGTGTTTCCACTGCTAAAGGAGAAAAGAAAGGAAGCATTGAAGCTCCTTTCCTTTGGTAAAGGATGCTCCAGTGTTTCCACTGCTAAGGAAGCAGTGAATCTCTTTTCCTTTGATAAAGGATGCTCCAGTGTATCCTCTGCTAAAGGAGTTAAGAAAGGAATCATTGAAGCTACTTTCCTTTGGTAAAGGATGCTCCAGTGTTTCCTCTGCTAAAGGAGAAAAGAAAGGAAGCATTGCAGCTCCTTTCATTTGGTAAAGGATACTCCAGTGTTTCCACTGCTAAGGAAGCAGTGAATCTCTTTTACTTTGGTAAAGGATGGTCCAGTGTATCCTCTGCTAAAGGAGAAAATAAAGGAAGCATTGAAGCTCCTTTCCTTTGGTAAAGGATGCTCCAGTGTTTCCACTGCTAAGGAAGCAGTGAATCTCTTTTCCTTTGGTAAAGGATGCTCCAGTGTATCCTCTGCTAAAGGAGTTAAGAAAGGAAGCATTGAAGCTACTTTCCTTTGGTAAAGGATGCTCCAGTGTTTCCTCTGCTAAAGGAGAAAAGAAAGGAAGCATTGCAGCTCCTTTCATTTGGTAAAGGATACTCCAGTGTTTCCACTGCTAAGGAAGCAGTGAATCTCTTTTCCTTTGGTAAAGGATGCTCCAGTGTATCCTCTGCTAAAGGAGTTAAGAAAGGATGCATTGAAGCTCCTTTCCTTTGGTAAAGGATGCTCCAGTGTTTCCTCTGCTAGGAGATAAGAAAGGAAGCATTGGATCTCCTTTCCTTTTGTAAAGGATGCTCCAGTGTTTCCACTGCTAAGGAAGCAGTGAATCTCCTTTCCTTTGGTATAGGATGCTCCAGTGTTTCCTCTGCTAAAGGAGAAAAGAAAGGAAGCATTGAAGCTCCTTTCCTTTGGTAAAGGATGCTCCAGTGTTTCCACTGCTAAGGAAGCATTGAATCTCTTTTCCTTTGGTCAAGGATGCTCCAGTGTATCCTCTGCTAAAGGAGTTAAGAAAGGAAGCATTGAAGCTCCTTTCCTTTGGTAAAGGATGCTCCAGTGTTTCCTCTGCTAGGAAAATGTGCGAGTAATAAAAGTCTGAAAAATGTCGGAGTAAAAACAGTCTGAAAAATGTCTAAGTGAAAAAGTAAAAAAAAAAGAAGTCTGAAAAATGTCCGAGTAATAAAAGTCTGAAAAATGTCCGAGTAATAAAGTATAAAAAAAAAGTCTGAAAAATGTCGGAGTAAAAAAGTCTAAAAAAATGTACGAGTACAAAAGCATAAAAAAAAAAGAAGTACGAGTAAAAAATGTCTGAAAAATGTCTGAGTGAAAAAGTCTGAAAAATGTCTGAGTAAAAAAGTCTGAAAAATGTCTGAGTAAAAAAGTAAAAAAAAAAGAAGTACGAGTAAAAAAGTGTGAAAATAGTCAGAGTAAAAAAAGTCTGAAAAATGTCTGAGTAAAAAAGAAAAAAAAAAGAAGTACGAGTAAAAAAAGTCTGAAAAAAGTCAGAGCAAAAAAAGTCTGAAAAATGTCCGAGTAAAAAAGTAAAAAAAAAAAGAAGTACGAGTAAAAAATGTCTGAGTGAAAAAGTCTGAAAAATGTCTGAGTAAAAAAGAAAAAAAAAAGAAGTACGAGTAAAAAAGTGTGAAAATAGTCAGAGTAAAAAAAGTCTGAAAAATGTCTGAGTAAAAATATCCGAGTAAAAAGGTAAAAAAAAAAGAAGTACGAGTAAAAAAAGTCTGAAAAAAGTCAGAGCAAAAAAAGTCTGAAAAATGTCCGAGTAAAAAAGTAAAAAAAAAAAAGAAGTACGAGTAAAAAATGTCTGAAAAATGTCCGAGTAAAAAGGTCAAAAAGAAAGAAGTCCGAGTAAAAAAGTGTGAAAATAGTCAGAGTAAAAAAAGTGTGAAAAATGTCTGAGTGAAAAAGTAAAAAAAAAAGAAGTATGAGTAAAAAAAGTCTGAAAAAAGTCAGAGTAAAAAAAGTCTGAAAAATGTCTGAGTAAAAAAAGTATAAAAAAAAAGATTTCTGAAAAATATCTGAGTAAAAATGTCCGAGTAAAAAAAGTCTGAAAAAAGTCAGAGTAAAAAAGTGTGAAAAAAGTCACAGTAAAAAAGTCTGAAAAATGTCTGAGTAAAAATGTACTAGTAAAAAAGTAAAAAAAAAAGAAGCTAGAGTGAAAAAGTGTGAAAATAGTCAGAGTAAAAAAAGTCTGAAAAATGTCTGAGTGAAAAAGTCTGAAAAATGTCTGAGTAAAAAAGTTTGAAAAATGTCTGAGTAAAAAAGAAAAAAAAAAGAAGTACGAGTGAAATAGTCTGAAAAAAGTCAGAGTAAAAAAAGTCTGAAAAATGTCTGAGTGAAATAGTCTGAAAAAAGTCAGAGTAAAAAAAGTCTGAAAAATGTCTGAGTAAAAAGTAAAAAAAAAAGAAGTCTGAGTAAAAAAAATCTGAAAAAAGTCTGAGTGAAAAAGTCTCAAATATGTCTGAGTAAAAAAAGTAAAAAAAAAAAAAAAGAAGTCTGAAAAATGTCTGAGTAAAAATGTCTGGAAAAATCTCCGAGTAAAAAAAGTCTGAAAAAAGTCAGAGTGAAAAAGTCTGAAAAATGTTTGCGTAAAAAAAGTAAAAAAAAAAAAAAGAAGTCTGAAAAATGTCCGAGTAATAAAAGTCTGAAAAATGTCAGAGTAAAAAAGTATAAAAAAAAAGATTTCTGAAAAATGTCTGAGTAAAAATGTCCGAGTAAAAACAGTCTGAAAAATGTCCGAGTAAAAACAGTCTGAAAAATGTCCGAGTAAAAAAGTAAAAAAAAAAGATGTCAGAGTAAAAAAAGTCTGAAAGATGTCAGTGAAAAAGTCTAAAAAATGTCTGAGTAAAAATAACTGGAAAAATCTCAGAGTAAAAAAAGTGTGAAAAAAGTCAGAGTAAAAAAAGTCTGAAAAATGTCCGAGTAAAAAAGTAAAAAAAAAAGATGTCGGACTAAAAAAGTATGAAAAATGTCTGAGTGAAAACTTCTGAAAAATGTCTGAGTAAAAAAGTCTAAAAAAATGTCCGCGTACAAAAGTATAAAAAAAAGAAGTCTGAAAAATGTCTGAGTAAAAATAACTGGAAAATCTCAGAGTAAAAAAAGTGTGAAAAAAGTAAGAGTAAAAAAAGTGTGAAAAATGTCTGAGTGAAAAAGTGTGAAAAATGTCTCAGTAAAAAAGTGTGAAAAATGTCTGAGTAAAAAAGTAAAAAAAAAAGAAGTCCGAGTAAAAAAAGTGTGAAAAATGTCTGAGTAAAAAAGTCAAAAAAAAAGAAGTAAGAGTAAAAAAAGTCTGAAAAAAGTCAGAGTAAAAAAAGTCTGAAAAATGTCTGAGTAAAAAAAGTATAGAAAAAAAGATTTCTGAAAAATATCTGAGTAAAAATGTCCGAGTAAAAAAAGTCTGAAAAAAGTCAGAGTAAAAAAGTGTGAAAAAAGTCACAGTAAAAAAGTCTGAAAAATGTCTGAGTAAAAATGTCCTAGTAAAAAAGTAAAAAAAAAAGAAGCTAGAGTGAAAAAGTGTGAAAATAGTCAGAGTAAAAAAAGTCTGAAAAATGTCTGAGTGAAAAAGTCTGAAAAATGTCTGAGTAAAAAAGTTTGAAAAATGTCTGAGTAAAAAAGAAAAAAAAAAGAAGTACGAGTAAAAAAGTGTGAAAATAGTCAGAGTAAAAAAAGTCTGAAAAATGTCTGAGTAAAAATGTCCGAGTAAAAAAGTAAAAAAAAAGAAGTACGAGTAAAAAAAGTCTGAAAAAAGTCAGAGCAAAAAAAGTCTGAAAAATGTCCGAGTAAAAAAGTAAAAAAAAAAAAGAAGTACGAGTAAAAAATGTCTGAAAAATGTCTGAGTGAAATAGTCTGAAAAAAGTCAGAGTAAAAAAAGTCTGACAAATGTCTGAGTAAAAAGTAAAAAAAAAAGAAGTCTGAGTAAAAAAAAGTGTGAAAAAAGTCAGAGTAAAAAAAGTCTGAAAAATGTCCGAGTAAAAAAGTAAAAAAAAAAAAATACAAGTAAAAAAAGTGTGAAAAAAGTCTGAGTAAAAAAATGTGAAAAATGTCTGAGTAAAAAAGTAAAAAAAAAAGAAGTCCGAGTAAAAAAAGTTTGAAAAATGTCCGAGTAAAAAAGTAAAAAAAAAAAAGAAGTACAAGTAAAAAATGTCTGAAAAATGTCTGAGTGAAAAAGTCTGAAAAATGTCTGAGTAAAAAAAGTAAAAAAAAAAGATGTCGGAGTAAAAATGTCTGGAAAAATCTCCGAGTCAAAAAAGTCTGAAAAATGTCTGAGTGAAAAAGTCTGAAAAATCTCCGAGTAAAAAAAGTCTGAAAAATGTCTGAGTAAAAAAAGTATAAAAAAAAAGATTTCTGAAAAATATCTGAGTAAAAATGTCCGAGTAAAAAAAGTCTGAAAGAAGTCAGAGTAAAAAAGTGTGAAAAAAGTCACAGTAAAAAAGTCTGAAAAATGTCTGAGTAAAAATGTCCGAGTAAAAAGGTAAAAAAAAAAGAAGCTAGAGTGAAAAAGTGTGAAAATAGTCAGAGTAAAAAAAGTCTGAAAAATGTCTGAGTGAAAAAGTCTGAAAAATGTCTGAGTAAAAAAGTCTGAAAAATGTCTGAGTAAAAAAGTAAAAAAAAAAGAAGTACGAGTAAAAAAGTGTGAAAATAGTCAGAGTAAAAAAAGTCTGAAAAATGTCTGAGTGAAAAAGTAAAAAAAAAAGATGTCTGAAAAATGTCTGAGTGAAAAAGTCTGAAAAATGTCCGAGTAAAAAAAGTCTGAAAAATGTCCGAGTAAAAAGGTCAAAAAGAAAGAAGTCCGAGTAAAAAAGTGTGAAAATAGTCAGAGTAAAAAAAGTCTGAAAAATGTCTGAGTGAAAAAGTAAAAAAAAAAGAAGTCTGAAAAATGTCCGAGTAATAAAAGTCTGAAAAATAATGAAGTCTGAAAAATGTCTGAGTGAAAAAGTAAAAAAAAAAGATTTCTGAAAAATGTCTGAGTGAAAAAGTCTGAAAAATGTCCGAGTAAAAAAAGTCTGAAAAATGTCCGAGTAAAAAGGTCAAAAAGAAAGAAGTCCGAGTAAAAAAGTATGAAAATAGTCAGAGTAAAAAACTTCTGAAAAATGTCTGAGTGAAAAAGTAAAAAAAAAATGTTCGCGTACAAAAGTATAAAAAAAAGAAGTCTGAAAAATGTCTGAGTAAAAATAACTGGAAAAATCTCAGAGTAAAAAAAGTGTGAAAAAAGTAAGAGTAAAAAAAGTGTGAAAAATGTCTGAGTGAAAAATGTCTGAGTAAAAAAGTGTGAAAAATGTCTGAGTGAAAAAGTCTGAAAAATGTCTGAGTGAAAAAGTCTGAAAAAAGTCTGAGTAAAAAAAGTAAAAAAAAAAGATGTCGGAGTAAAAATGTCTGGAAAAATCTCCGAGTCAAAAAAGTCTGAAAAATGTCTGAGTGAAAAAGTCTGAAAAATGTCTGAGTGAAAAAGTCTGAAAAATGTCTGAGTAAAAAAAGTATAAAAAAAAAGATTTCTGAAAAATATCTGAGTAAAAATGTCCGAGTAAAAAAAGTCTGAAAAAAGTCAGAGTAAAAAAGTGTGAAAAAGTCACAGTAAAAAAGTCTGAAAAATGTCTGAGTAAAAATGTCCTAGTAAAAAAGTAAAAAAAAAAGAAGCTAGAGTGAAAAAGTGTGAAAATAGTCAGAGTAAAAAAAGTCTGAAAAATGTCTGAGTGAAAAAGTCTGAAAAATGTCTGAGTAAAAAAGTTTGAAAAATGTCTGAGTAAAAAAGAAAAAAAAAAGAAGTACGAGTAAAAAAAGTCTGAAAAAAGTCAGAGCAAAAAAAGTCTGAAAAATGTCCGAGTAAAAAAGTAAAAAAAAAAAAGAAGTACGAGTAAAAAATGTCTGAAAAATGTCTGAGTGAAAAAGTCTGAAAAATATCTGAGTGAAAAAGTCTGAAAAATGTCTGAGTAAAAAAGTAAAAAAAAAAGAAGTACGAGTAAAAAAGTGTGAAAATAGTCAGAATAAAAAAAGTCTGAAAAATGTCTGAGTAAAAATGTCCGAGTAAAAAAGTAAAAAAAAAAAGAAGTACGAGTAAAAAAAGTCTGAAAAAAGTCAGAGCAAAAAAAGTCTGAAAAATGTCCGAGTAAAAAAAGTAAAAAAAAAAAAGTCAGAGTAAAAAAGTGTGAAAAAAGTCAAAGTAAAAAGTGTGCAAAATGTCTGAGTCATTGTTATATCACAGGCAATAAATCTATATTTATTCCCTTTTCTTTGGGGGAATATTTCTAATCTACTATGGCATCACTTCCCCCCTTACGATGTCATGTCGGGTCTAAATCGCCAAAGACTTTTAACTATTCATATCTTTGTGCACTTTGTAATAAATCATTTTCAATTCATACAAGTCTCTCCTGATTGAAATGTATTTATCCTTATACAGAGTTTGAAGGAAGACTGGTTGTCGTATAGGCGGACTGTCATTGTGCTTCCATCTATCTGCTTGCAGCCGTTTTTGTGAACGGGGATTATTATTGTAAATTGTGCACTTCGATATTTATTAAACGGCCACACTATAATGTAATTGTGAGGTGTTTAAATGCATGTCCTGTTTCCCTTTTAGTGTTGGTCGTCCCAACAGTAAGCACGCTGCGGGTCCGAGTGTAACCTTAATGAATTAAAGGTACGGTATATTGGTTTTATAATTATGAAAACATGGTTTTTAAAATGTGTATGAATTAATGTATTGTTGTCTAATTGTATGTTTATTTTTATAGGACTGTCTTCATGTGTGGTATTGACTGTCACTGTTTTTTCCCACATTGTTTAGAGTAACGGGCCTTTTTATTTTCTTTCTTGTTTTCTTTGTTTATTTTTAGTATTATTATTTTTATTATTACTGGGAATAGTGCAATAGCGTTGACGGGCATATGTGCAATAATTCTGATGGCGTGTGAAATCTTAGAGTCATAGCAGAACCAGGTGGAAGTTATAAGGCTCCAGATAAGCTTAGAGACCCCTTCTGGTGTAATCATAACCTGACGTTGGTTGCAGTGTCATCCACCTATCAGTTCCTGGGTGGAATATATATATACGATTTGTGGTTCTTGAGAGTGTGCAGTGACATTTCCCTTAAGGAATCATATTTGTGTTTAACTGTGTGGTTGGGTCCGAAAGTTTACTGTAGCCATTGACAGATTCCTGGGTATTTTGCTATCTAGATCAAGTGATTGTGCAGTGCCCGGTCCACCGTACCTATTCAAGGTTGCATTGTGCAGCTCTAAGTTGCCTTTCCTTTTTTTAGAATGTTTTTAAAATGCAAATTGTATAAATAAATTATATATATTCTTTGAACTGCCAGCCTCTCGTCCCGTTTATCCTGGACACTTACCTGTGTATAAGGTGCACTAGACTGGAAATTGATAGTTACAGTACTAAGTACAATTTCCAATACTACAGTATGTTAAAATCCTGAAGGCTCTACAGTCTGAGAGAGCCTTTTGCAAGGAACAGCTGACTGACGTCAAAGCCAAGAGCAAGGAGAAGGATGAAACCATCGGCTTTCTTCAGCAACGTCTTGCTGAAGAACACAACAACGGCCTCTCAGTCGAACAACACTGGAGTGCCAAGCTCAACCAGGACAACGCTCTTTGGCAAGAGGTGAGCGAGAGTAATCTGATGGCCGTGAACGCCGACTGGGAAAATCGTTGGCTTGTGAGGCAGGAAGAGGCAGTCGCAGAGCTCAAATCTGTGCAGGAGGCCTTCGTCATGGAGGTGAACCAGGTGATCACCGCAATAACAACGGAAAAGAAGGCTCTCATCCAGAGCGAGGCAGAGTGGAGCATTAAACTCACCGCTCTGGAAGTACAGTTGGCTGCAAAGGACGAGAGCTTGAAGAAAGCGCAGGAGCTGCAACAACAGAGCAGACAAACCGAGGAGGATTGGCGCAACAAACTGAGCCAATCGGAGGACGACGTCAAGTTCCTTATCGAGCGAAGCATCGACCTCCAGGTGCTCGCTATGAAAACGGACAAGGACAAGAAGAAGGACAAGAAGTTGGTCGAAAAAATCCTGAAGAAGGAGAGGAAGAAGGAGCAGGAGAGACAGAAGACAGAGGAGCAACAGGAGAAGAGAGAAAAGAAGGAACTGGAAAGACAAGAGAAGGAGAGGAAGGATAGGGAGAAGAGAGGGGAGTAACATCCCTTATCTCCTCCTCACCCTTCCCCTATCCCCATCCCCCTTCCTACCAAACACCGTCCCACCCCTTTACACCCCCTCACTTATGGGTTTATTCCGGGTGATCCGGTTTCCTTCTACGCAAAGACATCCATCCATTCTCCAAGGTGAGATGGTGGTTGAGTGATTTTCCCCGTGTCTGTGTGGGTTTACTCCGGGTGATCCGGTTTAATTCTACGCAAAGACATCCATCCACTCTCCCTCCTCTCCAAGGTGACATGGTGGCAGAGTGATTCTCCCCGTGTCTGTACGGGTTTTCCACCGGCTACGCCGGTTTCCTACATAAATAACAACAATAAAAAGTTTTCTATTATCTATACTGCAAATATTGCAATACTTTCATCAGTGGGCCATAGGTTCAAACTAACTTCAACAAAGACCAAGATTTTACATGTATCACCCAGAAATTGTTTTTTCAAAGATTTATGAGGACAAACAGGTTTATGATATGCAATAAAAGCCCCAGATCAGAAATGAACCAAGCAGGAAGCAGTTATGGTGTATGCCAATTCATTGGTTGCGATCTAATATGCTGTATACTGTGGGTCCTCTAAGAAAAGATCAACAGAAAACATGAATTCTTTTTATAGTTTTATTGATGGTAATTACCCATGGTTTTAATTTGATCACTCATCCGGTAATAATCATGGCTTTAAAATTAAACTGACTTCCTTATCGCAATAGAAAAATGTATACTTAATACGTTGTACAATACTGGTTTTGGTCCAAACAAAAGTGGATCAGAAAAGCCAAGGCCAACTCAAGTTTCAAGTCTTCGAGCATCTTAGGCCCAGGAATGAAGTGGTGGTGAAAAGCTGAATGATTTAGCCTATTCATTTGAGCTATTCCCTTAAAGTATTCAAATTTAAATATGTTGTCAACTGGTTTGTGGTCATGTGATTTAAAAAGTGCTAAATAAATAACCATGAATCCCTTTCTTGCATCCTCCTCCTAAATAAACTTTTATATTATTTGGTTTCTTCAAAAAATCCACCACTGTCTTCTTGTTTGAGAATATGCACCAAAAGCACAATATCACCTGAAATCATAGGAGCCTCAAGGTAGGAGAGGCACATCCTGATTCTGTACAAGCCAATGTCATTTTGCTCAGAGGTATTTCATTACATTTTGCAACACCACATGGAAAAGACCACGGGTGCAGTAGAGCGCTAATGCACTCTACCAGGCTCTACTGTAAGCCAGTATCATCAAGCGCATGTGTGTAAGCTCCAGGTTCTGCCTACAAATAAGGTTTAACATCAAAATGAGTGCGTTCAGGATATTATAAAGCTCTCTTAAGGATTTAATGAATGACTTTCTCTGGTCATAAATCTGATTATTAACTATAAAAACAAGGCTGGAGGATCAGCCGATGTTCAGTACCCGGGAAATATGTTCACCCACGGTACAGACAATTTCCTCGCCAAGCTTCAGCACTTTGTTGCTGTGAAGCTGTGAACTGCTGCTCAGCAGGTTTTGGTTGGTGGACAGGACAGGCAGAGAGAATCTGACCTCTGACCTCAACTGGTCCTCTTTCAGTGCAAGACGTTGCCTAACAGTGTGACAAATCACTTACGATGTTTTGAAACAGATTTTGTCAAACGTATTCAGTATTTGACTAAATGCCGAGTAAGACGACATGACAATAATACAGCATTTTGAAACTGAACAGATGTGCTTACCGCATTATTTTTGTTTTTTTCTAATGAATCAAATGTAAAATCTCGACTCAACAAGGTTAGCTGCTGAAACACTTTGGCCAATATCATGAATTAAATACCTCACAGTCAAGGTTCCTCGACCCTCAGTAATAATGACGTGAACAATATTTGTATAGCACCTTATAACAAGGAAAGCCATCCTCATGGATGATTGTTTTCTGAATATCTTAAACCGCATCCTCTCCCATTTTAGTGTCTAGATCCGGTTCTGGATCCCTGATGGAAGTAACATGAAAGACTGGTTGAGTGGTGTCAAGGGTCGTCTGCTGTAAGACCAAGCCTTTACTGTAAAATACAAGTATTGTTGTGTTTAATAAGAATGTTTGGATTTGAATAGGAAATAAAGTGTAATATTTCATATTGTAACATTGTTAAGAAGGGCCTAAGTGAACTTCATATCATAGGTCATGTTGGGCTGTAGGCAGTTCTGCTTTTAGCACTTTTATTTTACAGTTTTTCAGTCTGGAGAAGTCATGTGACCAAAAGTGTACACTGTGCAGGGTGACATCATATTCAGAATGGGATGACATCATATTCAGAATGTGCTGACATCACTTTCAAAATGTGATGTCATCACATGTGATGTCATCACATTTTGAATGTGATGTCAGCATTGACATGTCATCACATTCCAAAACGTGTCACCAGTGCCTTTGAAGTGAGAATGTCAGAATGTTACATCTCCGTGGAATCCTCAACTCTAACTCAGTTACAATCTGATCTCTATGAGAGACGCATCTCTTCGTGGAAACAGAGCGAGAACTATTCCAACGCACAAACGCAAACTGTGTATCGTATCAGTATTACAGCTACATACAGTAATACCCGTACCGCAACAAATATCCTCACCGATGAGTGAGATCATGATGGATCAGTGTGATGAGTGAGATCATGATGGATCAGTGATGAGTGAGATCATGATGGATCAGAGTGATGAGTGAGATCATGATGGATCAGAGTGATGAGTGAGATCATGATGGATCAGTGTGATGAGTGAGGTCATGATGGATCAGTGTGATGAGTGAGATCATGATGGATCAGAGTGATGAGTGAGATCATGATGGATCAGTGTGATGAGTGAGGTCATGATGGATCCGTGTGATGAGTGAGATCATGATGGATCAGTGTGATGAGTGAGATCATGATGGATCAGTGTGATGAGTGAGATCATGATGGATCAGTGTGATGAGTGAGGTCATGATGGATCAGAGTGATGAGTGAGGTCATGATGGATCAGTGTGATGAGTGAGGTCATGATGGATCAGAGTGATGAGTGAGGTCATGATGGATCAGAGTGATGAGTGAGGTCATGATGGATCCGTGTGATGAGTGAGATCATGATGGATCAGTGTGATGAGTGAGATCATGATGGATCACAGTGATGAGTGAGATCATGATGGATCAAAGTGATGAGTGAGATCATGATGGATCAGAGTGATGAGTGAGATCATGATGGATCAGAGTGATGAGTGAGATCATGATGGATCAGAGTGATGAGTGAGATCATGATGGATCAGAGTGATGAGTGAGATCATGATGGATCAGAGTGATGAGTGAGATCATGATGGATCAGTGTCTGAAAAATGTCCGAGTAAAAAAGTTAAAAAAAAAGATGTCAGAGTAAAAAAAAGTCTGAAAAATGTCTGAGTGAAAATGTCTGGAAAAATATCCGACTAAAAAAAGTGTGAAAAAGTCAGAGTAAAAAAAGTCTGAAAAATGTCTGAGTAAAAAATAAAAAAAAAAAAATACAAGTAAAAAAAGTGTGAAAAAAGTCAGAGTAAAAAAAGTCTGAAAAATGTCTGAGTTAAAAAGTCTAAAAAATGTCCGAGTAAAAAAGTCAAAAAAAAGAAGTACGAGTAAAAAAAGTCTGAAAAAAGTCAGAGCAAAAAAAGTCTGAAAAATGTCTGAGTGAAAAAGTCTGAAAAATGTCTGAGTAAAAAAAGTAAAAAAAAAAAAGTCAGAGTAAAAAAGTGTGAAAAAAGTCAAGTAAAAAGTGTGCAAAATGTCTGAGTCATTGTTATATCACAGGCAATAAATCTATATTTATTCCCTTTTCTTTGGGGGAATATTTCTAATCTACTATGGCATCACTTCCCCCCTTACGATGTCATGTCGGGTCTAAATCGCCAAAGAATTTTAACTATTCATATCTTTGTGCACTTTGTAATAAATCATTTTCAATTCATACAAGTCTCTCCTGATTGAAATGTATTTATCCTTATACAGAGTTTGAAGGAAGACTGGTTGTCGTATAGGCGGACTGTCATTGTGCTTCCATCTATCTGCTTGCAGCCGTTTTTGTGAACGGGGATTATTATTGTAAATTGTGCACTTCGATATTATTTATTAAACGGCCACACTATAATGTAATTGTGAGGTGTTTAAATGCATGTCCTGTTTCCCTTTTAGTGTTGGTCGTCCCAACAGTAAGCACGCTGCGGGTCCGAGTGTAACCTTAATGAATTAAAGGTACGGCATATTGGTTTTATAATTATGAAAACATGGTTTTTAAAATGTGTATGAATTAATGTATTGTTGTCTAATTGTATGTTTATTTTTATAGGACCGTCTTCATGTGTGGTATTGACTGTCACTGTTTTTTTCCCACATTGTTTAGAGTAACGGGCCTTTTTATTTTCTTTCTTGTTTTCTTTGTTTATTTTTAGTATTATTATTTTTATTATTACTGGGAATAGTGCAATAGCGTTGACGGGCATATGTGCAATAATTCTGATGGCGTGTGAAATCTTAGAGTCATAGCAGAACCAGGTGGAAGTTATAAGGCTCCAGATAAGCTTAGAGACCCCTTCTGGTGTAATCATAACCTGACGTTGGTTGCAGTGTCATCCACCTATCAGTTCCTGGGTATAATATATACGATTTGTGGTTCTTGAGAGTGTGCAGTGACATTTCCCTTAAGGAATCATATTTGTGTTTAACTGTGTGGTTGGGTCCTAAAGTTTACTGTAGCCATTGACAGATTCCTGTGTATTTTGCTATCTAGATCAAGTGTTTGTGCAGTGCCCGGTCCACCGTACCTATTCAAGGTTGCATTGTGCAGCTCTAAGTTGCCTTTCCTTTTTTTAGAATGTTTTTAAAATGCAAATTGTATAAATAAATTATATATATTCTTTGAACTGCAAGCCTCTCGTCCCGTTTATTCTGGACACTTACCTGTGTATAAGGTGCACTAGACTGGAAATTGATAGTTACTGTACTAAATACAATTTCCAATACTACAGTATGTTAAAATCCTGAAGGCTCTACAGTCTGAGAGAGCCTTTTGCAAGGAACAGCTGACTGACGTCAAAGCCAAGAGCAAGGAGAAGGATGAAACCATCGGCTTTCTTCAGCAACGTCTTGCTGAAGAACACAACAAGAACACATTGTCTGGAAAATCTCTGAGTAAAAAATGTCTGAAAAATGTCTGAGTAAAAAAGTAAAAAAAAAAGAAGTCCGAGTAAAAAATGTAAAAATGTCTGAGTAAAAAAGTCTGAAAAATGTCTGAGTGAAAAAGTAAAAAAAATGATGTCTGAAAAATGTCCGAGTAATAAAATTCTGAAAAATGTCCGAGTAAAAAAAGTCTGAAAAATGTCCGAGTAAAAAGGTCAAAAAAGAAAGAAGTCCGAGTAAAAAAGTGTGAAATAGTCAGAGTAAAAAAAGTCTGAAAAATGTCTGAGTGAAAAAGTAAAAAAAAAAGAAGTCTGAAAAATGTCCGAGTAATAAAAGTCTGAAAAATAATGAAGTCTGAAAAATGTCTGAGTGAAAAAGTAAAAAAAAAAAGAAGTCTGAAAAATGTCCGAGTAAAAAAGTATAAAAATAATGAAGTCTGAAAAATGTCTGAGTAAAAAAAGTCTGAAAAATGTCCGAGTAAAAAGGTCAAAAAGAAAGAAGTCCGAGTAAGAATGTGTGAAAATAGTCAGAGTAAAAAAAGTCTGAAAAATGTTTGAGTAAAAAAGTAAGAAAAAAAGAAGTTAGAGTAAAAAAGTGTGAAAAAAGTCAGAGTAAAAAAAATCTGAAAAATGTCTGAATGAAAAAGTCTGAAAAATGTCTGAGTAAAAAAAGTCTGAAAAAAGTCAGAGAAAAAAGTCTGAAAAAAGTCTGAGTGAAAAAATCTCAAATATGTCTGAGTAAAAAAAGTAAAAAAAAAAAAAAGAAGTCTGAAAAATGTCTGAGTAAAAATGTCTGGAAAAATCTCTGAGTAAAAAAAGTCTGAAAAAAGTCAGAGTGAAAAAGTCTGAAAAATGTCTGCGTAAAAAAAGTAAAAAAAAAAAAAAGAAGTCTGAAAAATATCCGAGTAATAAAAGTCTGAAAAATGTCAGAGTAAAAAAGTATAAAAAAAAAGATTTCTGGAAAATGTCTGAGTAAAAATGTCCGAGTAAAAACAGTCTGAAAAATGTCCGAGTAAAAAAGTAAAAAAAAAAGATGTCAGAGTAAAAAAAGTCTGAAAAATGTCAGTGAAAAAGTCTAAAAAATGTCTAAGTAAAAAAGTCTAAAACAATGTCCGAGCAAAAAAGTACAAAAAAAAGAAGTCTAAAAAATGTCCGAGTAAAAATAACTGGAAAAATCTCAGAGTAAAAAAAGTGTGAAAAAAGTCAGAGTAAAAAAAGTCTAAAAAAATGTCCGAGTACAAAAGTATAAAAAAAAGAAGTCTGAAAAATGTCTGAGTAAAAATGTCTGGAAAAATCTCCGAGTAAAAAAGGTCTGAAAAATGTCTGAGTAAAAAGTCTAAAAAAATGTCAGAGTAAAAAAAAGTCTAAAAAATTGTCCGAGTACAAAAGTGTGAAAAATTTCCGAGTAAAAAAGTCTGAAAAATGTCTCAGTAAAAAAGTTAAAAAACATGCCAGAGTAAAAAAGTATAAAAAAAAAGAAGTCTGAAAAATGTCTGAGTAAAAAAAAGTCTGAAAAATGTCTGAGTGAAAATGTCTGGAAAAATATCTGAGTAAAAAAGTGTGAAAAAGTCAGACTAAAAAAAGTCTGAAAAATGTCCGAATAAAAAAGTAAAAAAAAAGAAGTCCGAGTAAAAAAGTCTGAAAAATGTCTGAGTAAAAAAAGTCTAGAAAAATGTCTGAGTAAAAAAGTATAAAAAAAAGAAGTCATAAAAACGTCATAGTATAGTTTGTCGAAAAAATCTATTAAAAAAACGTCATAGTATAGTATGTTGACAAATTTCATGAAAAAAACTTCATAGTATAGTATGTTGACAAATTTCATTAAAAAAAATTCATAGTATATTATGTCGAAAAATTTCATGAAAAAAACGTCATAGTATAGTATGTCGACAAATTTCATTAAAAAAACGTCATAGTATAGTATGTCGTAAAATTTCCTGAAAAAAAAGTCATAGTATAGTACGGCTAACTTTTCCTGAAAAAAAAGTCATAGTACAGTATGTCGAAAAATTTCTTGAAAAAAAACGTCCTTGTATAGTATGTCGAAATTTTTTGCGAAAGAAAGGCATAGTATAGTATTTTGAAAAACTTTCCTGTAAAAAACGTCATAGTATAGTATGTCGAAAAATTTCATGAAAAATATCGTCATAGTATAGTATGCCGAAAAATTTCATTAAAAAAACGTCATAGTATAGTATGTCGACAAATTTCATTAAAAAAAACGTCATAGTATAGTATGTCGAAAATTTTTGCAAAAAAAAGACAAAGTATAGTATGGCTAAAAATTTCATAAGAAAAAACCTCATAGTATAGAATTTCGAAAAATTTCATGAAAAAAAAACTTCACATTATAGTATGTCGAAATTTATTGTTAAAAAAAAAGTCATAGTATAGTATGTCGAAATGTTTTGCGAAAACAAGTCATAGTATAGTATGTCGGAATTTTTGGCGAAAAAAAGTCATAGTATAGTTTGTCGAAAAATTTCATTAAAAAAACGTCAGTATAGTATGTCAAGATTTTTTGCAAAAAAACGTCATAGTATAGTATGTTGACAAATTTCATGAAAAAAACTTCATAGTATAGTATGTTGACAAATTTCATTAAAAAAAATTCATAGTATATTATGTCGAAAAATTTCATGAAAAAAAACGTCATAGTATAGTATGTCGACAAATTTCATTAAAAAAACGTCATAGTATAGTATGTCGTAACATTTCCTGAAAAAAAAGTCATAGTATAGTACGGCTAACTTTTCCTGAAAAAAAAAGTCATAGTACAGTATGTTGAAAAATTTCTTGAAAAAAAACGTCCTTGTATAGTATGTCGAAATTTTTTTGCGAAAGAAAGGCATAGTATAGTATTTTGGAAAAACTTTCCTGTAAAAAACGTCATGGTATAGTATGTCGAAAAATTTCATGAAAAATATCGTCATAGTATAGTATGCCGAAAAATTTCATTAAAAAAACGTCATAGTATAGTATGTCGTAAAATTTCCTGAAAAAAAAGTCATAGTATAGTACGGCTAACTTTTCCTGAAAAAAAAGTCATAGTACAGTATGTCGAAAAATTCTTGAAAAAAACGTCCTTGTATAGTATGTCGAAATTTTTTGCGAAAGAAAGGCATAGTATAGTATTTTGAAAAACTTTCCTGTAAAAAACGTCATGGTATAGTATGTCGACAAATTCATTAAAAAAACGTCAAAGTATAGTATGTCGAAAATTTTTGCAAAAAAAAGACAAAGTATAGTATGGCTAAAAATTTCATAAGAAAAAAACCTCATAGTATAGAATTTCGAAAAATTTCATAAAAAAAAACTTCACATTATAGTATGTCGAAATTTATTGTTAAAAAAAGTCATAGCATGGTATGTCGTACAATTTCATGAAAAAAACGTCCTAGTAAAGTATGTCGAAATGTTTTGCGAAAAAAAAGTCATAGTATAGTATGTCGAAATGTTTTGCGAAAACAAGTCATACTATAGTATGTCGGAATTTTTGGCGAAAAAAAGTCATAGTATAGTTTGTCGAAAAATTTCATTAAAAAAAACGTCATAGTATAGTATGTCAAGATTTTTTGCAAAAAAAACGTCATAGTATAGTATGTGGAAAAATTTCATGAAAAAAAAACGTCATAGGACAGTATGTCGTAAAATTTCCAGAAAAAAACGTCATTGTATAGTATGTCAAAATTTTTTTCGAAAAAAAAGTCATAGTATAGTATGTCGAAAAAAAGGAAAAGCAGCAAATCGTCACATTTGTGAAGCTTGAAACATGAAATGATTTTGCTTAATAAATGACATAATCAAAAATAGTTGCCAATTAATTTCAGTCAATCGATTAATAAGTTAATCGACTAATCGTTTCAGCTGTGCATTTTCATATGTTTGTAAAGTAACTAACTGAAGCTGTCAGATAAATGTAGAGCGTAAATGCAGATAAATGGAATAAAAAGCACAACTTCTCACTCTGAAATGTTCTGGAGTAGAAGTATAAATGTACTGGAGTAGATGTATAAATGTTCTGGAGTAGAAGTATGAAGTGGCATGAAAGGAAAATACTCAAGTACTTAAAATCTCGTACTTGAGTAAATGTACTTTCTAACACTGTGTAACGTTAGACCATCAAATCAGCAGAAAAACAGGAGATTGATTTATAGAAAATAATCTATTTAAATCACAATATTAGTAAGAAAAATCACAGCTTGATATATATTTTTTAAATGTTCAGCCCAACTGGCTAAGTTAGCTAAAGCTAACCAGATGAATATGTCTAGTTAGCTAAAGACCACTTTAACTAGCTAACAGCTAACTAAATCAAGATAACTTGCTAAGGTTAGTTTGAGTGTAAATAAATAAGAGTCATATTATAGTGTGTCAAATAAATAAATAAAAGTCTTAGTATAGTGTGTCAAATAAATAAATAAAAGTCATAGTATAGTGTGTCAAATAAATTAGTAAGTCATAGTATAGTATGTCAAATAAATAAATAAAAGTCATAGTATAGTATGTCAAATAAATAAATAAAAGTCATAGTATAGTATGTCAAATAAATAAATAAAAGTCATAGTATAGTATGTCAAAAAAAATAGTAAGTCATAGAATAGTATGTCAAATAAATAAATAAAAGTCATAGTATAGTGTGTCAAATAAATTAGTAAGTCATAGTATAGTATGTCAAATAAATAAATAAAAGTCATAGTATAGTATGTCAAATAAATTAGTAAGTCATAGTATAGTATGTCAAATAAATAAATAAAAGTCATAGTATAGTATGTCAAATAAATAAATAAAAGTCATAGTATAGTATGTCAAATAAATAAATAAAAGTCATAGTATAGTATGTCAAATAAATCAGTAAGTCATAGAATAATATGTCAAATAAATAAATAAAAGTCATAGTACTGTATGACAAATAAATAGATAAAAGTCATAGTATAGTGTGTCAAATAAATAAATAAAAGTCAGAGTATAGTATGTCAAATACATAAATAAAAGTCATAGTATAGTGTTTCAAATAAATAAATAAAAGTCATAGTATAGTGTGTCAAATAAATAATAAAAGTCATAGTATAGTGTGTCAAATAAATTAGTAAGTCATAGTATAGTATGTCAAATAAATAAAAAAACGTCATAGTATAGTATGTTGACAAATTTCATGAAAAAAACTTCATAGTATAGTATGTTGACAAATTTCATTAAAAAAAATTCATAGTATATTATGTCGAAAAATTTCATGAAAAAAACGTCATAGTATAGTATGTCGACAAATTTCATTAAAAAAACGTCATAGTATAGTATGTCGTAAAATTTCCTGAAAAAAAAGTCATAGTATAGTACGGCTAACTTTTCCTGAAAAAAAGTCATAGTACAGTATGTTGAAAAATTTCTTGAAAAAAACGTCCTTGTATAGTATATCGAAATTTTTTGCGAAAGAAAGGCATAGTATAGTATTTTGAAAAACTTTCCTGTAAAAAACGTCATGGATATAGTATGTCGAAAAATTTCATGAAAAATATCGTCATAGTATAGTATGCCGAAAAATTTCATTAAAAAAACGTCATAGTATAGTATGTCGACAAATTTCATTAAAAAAACGTCATAGTATAGTATGTCGAAAATTTTTGCAAAAAAAAGACAAAGTATAGTATGGCTAAAAATTTCATAAGAAAAAACCTCATAGTATAGAATTTCGAAAAATTTCATGAAAAAAAACTTCACATTATAGTATGTCGAAATTTATTGTTAAAAAAAAGTCATAGTATAGTATGTCGAAATGTTTTGCGAAAACAAGTCATAGTATAGTATGTCGGAATTTTGGGCGAAAAAAAGTCATAGTATAGTTTGTCGAAAAATTTCATTAAAAAAACGTCAGTATAGTATGTCAAGATTTTTTGCAAAAAAACGTCATAGTATAGTATGTTGACAAATTTCATGAAAAAACTTCATAGTATAGTATGTTGACAAATTTCATTAAAAAAAATTCATAGTATATTATGTCGAAAAATTTCATGAAAAAAACGTCATAGTATAGTATGTCGACAAATTTCATTAAAAAAACGTCATAGTATAGTATGTCGTAAAATTTCCTGAAAAAAAAGTCATAGTATAATACGGCTAACTTTTCCTGAAAAAAAAGTCATAGTACAGTATGTCGAAAAATTCTTGAAAAAAAACGTCCTTGTATAGTATGTCGAAATTTTTTGCGAAAGAAAGGCATAGTATAGTATTTTGAAAAACTTTCCTGTAAAAAACGTCATGGTATAGTATGTCGACAAATTTCATTAAAAAAACGTCATAGTATAGTATGTCGAAAATTTTTGCAAAAAAAAGACAAAGTATAGTATGGCTAAAAATTTCATAAGAAAAAACCTCATAGTATAGAATTTCGAAAAATTTCATGAAAAAAAAACTTCACATTATAGTATGTCGAAATTTATTGTTAAAAAAAAGTCATAGCATGGTATGTCGTACAATTTCATGAAAAAAACGTCCTAGTAAAGTATGTCGAAATGTTTTGCGAAAAAAAAGTCATAGTATAGTATGTCGAAATGTTTTGCGAAAACAAGTCATACTATAGTATGTCGGAATTTTTGGCGAAAAAAAGTCATAGTATAGTTTGTCGAAAAATTTCATTAAAAAAACGTCATAGTATAGTATGTCAAGATTTTTTGCAAAAAAACGTCATAGTATAGTATGTCGACAAATTTCATTAAAAAAACGTCATAGTATAGTATGTCGTAAAATTTCCTGAAAAAAAAGTCATAGTATAGTACGGCTAACTTTTCCTGAAAAAAAAGTCATAGTACAGTATGTTGAAAAATTTCTTGAAAAAAACGTCCTTGTATAGTATGTCGAAATTTTTTGCGAAAGAAAGGCATAGTATAGTATTTTGAAAAACTTTCCTGTAAAAAACGTCATGGTATAGTATGTCGAAAAATTTCATGAAAAATATCGTCATAGTATAGTATGCCGAAAAATTTCATTAAAAAAACGTCATAGTATAGTATGTCGAAAATTTTTGCAAAAAAAAGACAAAGTATAGTATGGCTAAAAATTTCATAAGAAAAAACCTCATAGTATAGAATTTCGAAAAATTTCATTAAAAAAAACTTCACATTATAGTATGTCGAAATTTATTGTTAAAAAAAAGTCATAGCATGGTATGTCGTACAATTTCATGAAAAAAAACGTCCTAGTAAAGTATGTCGAAATGTTTTGCGAAAAAAAAGTCATAGTATAGTATGTCGAAATGTTTTGCGAAAACAAGTCATACTATAGTATGTCGGAATTTTTGGCGAAAAAAAGTCATAGTATAGTTTGTCGAAAAATTTCATTAAAAAAAACGTCATAGTATAGTATGTCAAGATTTTTTGCAAAAAAACGTCATAGTATAGTATGTGGAAAAATTTCATGAAAAAAAACGTCATAGGACAGTATGTCGTAAAATTTCCAGAAAAAAACGTCATTGTATAGTATGTCAAAATTTTTTTCGAAAAAAAAGTCATAGTATAGTATGTCGAAAAAAAGGGAAAAGCAGCAAATCGTCACATTGTGAAGCTTGAAACATGAAATGATTTTGCTTAATAAATGACATAATCAAAAATAGTTGCCAATTAATTTCAGTCAATCGATTAATAAGTTAATCGACTAATCGTTTCAGCTGTGCATTTTCATATGTTTGTAAAGTAACTAACTGAAGCTGTCAGATAAATGTAGAGCGTAAATGCAGATAAATGGAATAAAAAGCACAACTTCTCACACTGAAATGTTCTGGAGTAGAAGTATAAATGTACTGGAGTAGAAGTATAAATGTTCTGGAGTAGAAGTATGAAGTGGCATGAAAGGAAAATACTCAAGTACTTAAAATCTAGTACTTGAGTAAATGTACTTTCTAACACTGTGTAACGTTAGACCATCAAATCAGCAGAAAAACAGGAGATTGATTTATAGAAAATAATCTATTTAAATCACAATATTAGTAAGAAAAATCACAGCTTGATATATATTTTTAAATGTTCAGCCCAACTGGCTAAGTTAGCTAAAGCTAACCAGATGAATATGTCTAGTTAGCTAAAGACCACTTTAACTAGCTAACAGCTAACTAAATAAAGATAACTTGCTAAGGTTAGTTTGAGTGTAAATAAATAAGAGTCATATTATAGTGTGTCAAATAAATAAATAAAAGTCTTAGTATAGTGTGTCAAATAAATAAATAAAAGTCATAGTATAGTATGTCAAATAAATAAATAAAAGTCATAGTATAGTGTGTCAAATAAATTAGTAAATCATAGTATAGTATGTCAAATAAATAAATAAAAGTCATAGTATAGTATGTCAAATAAATAAATAAAAGTCATAGTATAGTATGTCAAATAAATAAATAAAAGTCATAGTATAGTATGTCAAATAAATTAGTAAGTCATAGAATAGTATGTCAAATAAATAAATAAAAGTCATAGTACAGTATGACAAATAAATAGATAAAAGTCATAGTATAGTGTGTCAAATAAATAAATAAAAGTCAGAGTATAGTATGTCAAATACATAAATAAAAGTCATAGTATAGTGTGTCAAATAAATAAATAAAAGTCATAGTATAGTGTGTCAAATAAATAAATAAAAGTCATAGTATAGTGTGTCAAATAAATAAATAAAAGTCATAGTATAGTGTGTCAAATAAATTAGTAAGTCATAGTATAGTATGTCAAATAATAAATAAAAGTCATAGTATAGTATGTCAAATAAATAAATAAAAGTCATAGTATAGTATGACAAATAAATAAATAAAAGTCATAGTATAGTATGTCAAATAAATTAGTAAGTCATAGAATAGTATGTCAAATAAATAAATAAAAGTCATAGTACAGTATGACAAATAAATAGATAAAAGTCATAGTATAGTGTGTCAAATAAATAAATAAAAGTCAGAGTATAGTATGTCAAATACATAAATAAAAGTCATAGTATAGTGTGTCAAATAAGTAAATAAAAGTCATAGTATAGTGTGTCAAATAAATAAATAAAAGTCATAGTATATTGTGTCAAATAAATTAGTAAGTCATAGTATAGTATGTCAAATAAATAAAAAAACGTCATAGTATAGTATGTTGACAAATTTCATGAAAAAAACTTCATAGTATAGTATGTTGACAAATTTCATTAAAAAAAATTCATAGTATATTATGTCGAAAAATTTCATGAAAAAAAACGTCATCGTATAGTATGTCGACAAATTTCATTAAAAAAACGTCATAGTATAGTATGTCGTAAAATTTCCTGAAAAAAAAGTCATAGTATAGTACGGCTAACTTTTCCTGAAAAAAAGTCATAGTACAGTATGTTGAAAAATTTCTTGAAAAAAACGTCCTTGTATAGTATGTCGAAATTTTTACGAAAGAAAGGCATAGTATAGTATTTTGAAAAACTTTCCTGTAAAAAACGTCATGGTATAGTATGTCAAAAAATTTCATGAAAAATATCGTCATAGTATAGTATGCCGAAAAATTTCATTAAAAAAACGTCATAGTATAGTATGTCGACAAATTTCATTAAAAAAACGTCATAGTATAGTATGTCGAAAATTTTTGCAAAAAAAAGACAAAGTATAGTATGGCTAAAAATTTCATAAGAAAAAACCTCATAGTATAGAATTTCGAAAAAATTTCATGAAAAAAAACTTCACATTATAGTATGTCGAAATTTATTGTTAAAAAAAAGTCATAGCATGGTATGTCGTACAATTTCATGAAAAAAACGTCCTAGTAAAGTATGTCGAAATGTTTTGCGAAAAAAAAGTCATAGTATAGTATGTCGAAATGTTTTGCAAAAACAAGTCATAGTATAGTATGTCGGAATTTTTGGCGAAAAAAAGTCATAGTATAGTTTGTCGAAAATTTCATTAAAAAAAACGTCATAGTATAGTATGTGGAAAAATTTCATGAAAAAAAAACGTCATAGGACATTATGTCGTAAAATTTCCAGAAAAAAACGTCATTGTATAGTATGTCAAAATTTTTTTCGAAAAAAAAGTCATAGTATAGTAGTCGAAAAAAAGGAAAAGCAGCAAATCGTCACATTTGTGAAGCTTGAAACATGAAATGATTTTGCTTAATAAATGACATAATCAAAAATAGTTGCCAATTAATTTCAGTCAATCGATTAATAAGTTAATCGACTAATCGTTTCAGCTGTGCATTTTCATATGTTTGTAAAGTAACTAACTGAAGCTGTCAGATAAATGTAGAGCGTAAATGCAGATAAATGGAATAAAAAAGTACAACTTCTCCCTCTGAAATGTTCTGGAGTAGAGGTATAAATGTACTGGAGTAGATGTATAAATGTTCTGGAGTAGAAGTATGAAGTGGCATGAAAGGAAAATACTCAAGTACTTAAAATCTAGTACTTGAGTAAATGTACTTTCTAACACTGTGTAACGTTAGACCATCAAATCAGCAGAAAAACAGGAGATTGATTTATAGAAAATAATCTATTTAAATCACAATATTAGTAAGAAAAATCACAGCTTGATATATATTTTTTAAATGTTCAGCCCAACTGGCTAAGTTAGCTAAAGCTAACCAGATGAATATGTCTAGTTAGCTAAAGACCACTTTAACTAGCTGATAAAATGTCTGAGTGAAATAGTCTGAAAAAAGTCAGGAGTAAAAAAAGTCTGAAAAATGTCTGAGTAAAAAGTAAAAAAAAAAGAAGTCTGAGTAAAAAAAAGTGTGAAAAAAGTCAGAGTAAAAAAAGTCTGAAAAATGTCCGAGTAAAAAAGTAAAAAAAAAAAAATACAAGTAAAAAAAGTGTGAAAAAAGTCTGAGTAAAAAAATGTGAAAAAAGGCCTGAGTAAAAAAGTAAAAAAAAAAAGAAGTCCGAGTAAAAAAAGTTTGAAAAATGTCCGAGTAAAAAAGTAAAAAAAAAAAAAGAAGTACAAGTAAAAAATGTCTGAAAAATGTCTGAGTGAAAAAGTCTGAAAAATGTCTGAGTAAAAAAAGTAAAAAAAAAAGATGTCGGAGTAAAAATGTCTGGAAAAATCTCCGAGTCAAAAAAGTCTGAAAAATGTCTGAGTGAAAAAGTCTGAAAAATCTCCGAGTAAAAAAAGTCTGAAAAATGTCTGAGTAAAAAAAGTATAAAAAAAAAGATTTCTGAAAAATATCTGAGTAAAAATGTCCGAGTAAAAAAAGTCTGAAAGAAGTCAGAGTAAAAAAGTGTGAAAAAAGTCACAGTAAAAAAGTCTGAAAAATGTCTGAGTAAAAATGTCCGAGTAAAAAGGTAAAAAAAAAAAGAAGCTAGAGTGAAAAAGTGTGAAAATAGTCAGAGTAAAAAAAGTCTGAAAAATGTCTGAGTGAAAAAGTCTGAAAAATGTCTGAGTAAAAAAGTCTGAAAAATGTCTGAGTAAAAAAGTAAAAAAAAAAGAAGTACGAGTAAAAAAGTGTGAAAATAGTCAGAGTAAAAAAAAGTCTGAAAAATGTCTGAGTGAAAAAGTAAAAAAAAAAGATGTCTGAAAAATGTCTGAGTGAAAAAGTCTGAAAAATGTCCGAGTAAAAAAAGTCTGAAAAATGTCCGAGTAAAAAGGTCAAAAAGAAAGAAGTCCGAGTAAAAAGTGTGAAAATAGTCAGAGTAAAAAAAGTCTGAAAAATGTCTGAGTGAAAAAGTAAAAAAAAAAGAAGTCTGAAAAATGTCCGAGTAATAAAAGTCTGAAAAATAATGAAGTCTGAAAAATGTCTGAGTGAAAAAGTAAAAAAAAAAGATTTCTGAAAAATGTCTGAGTGAAAAAGTCTGAAAAATGTCCGAGTAAAAAAAGTCTGAAAAATGTCCGAGTAAAAAGGTCAAAAAGAAAGAAGTCCGAGTAAAAAAGTATGAAAATAGTCAGAGTAAAAAACTTCTGAAAAATGTCTGAGTGAAAAAGTAAAAAAAAATGTTCGCGTACAAAGTATAAAAAAAGAAGTCTGAAAAAATGTCTGAGTAAAATAACTGGAAAAATCTCAGAGTAAAAAAAGTGTGAAAAAAGTAAGAGTAAAAAAAGTGTGAAAAATGTCTGAGTGAAAAATGTCTGAGTAAAAAAGTGTGAAAAATGTCTGAGTGAAAAAGTCTGAAAAATGTCTGAGTGAAAAAGTCTGAAAAAAGTCTGAGTAAAAAAAGTAAAAAAAAAAGATGTCGAGTAAAAATGTCTGGAAAAATCTCCGAGTCAAAAAAGTCTGAAAAATGTCTGAGTGAAAAAGTCTGAAAAATGTCTGAGTGAAAAAGTCTGAAAAATGTCTGAGTAAAAAAAGTATAAAAAAAAAGATTTCTGAAAAATATCTGAGTAAAAATGTCCGAGTAAAAAAAAGTCTGAAAAAAGTCAGAGTAAAAAAGTGTGAAAAAGTCACAGTAAAAAAGTCTGAAAAATGTCTGAGTAAAAATGTCCTAGTAAAAAAGTAAAAAAAAAAGAAGCTAGAGTGAAAAAGTGTGAAAATAGTCAGAGTAAAAAAAGTCTGAAAAATGTCTGAGTGAAAAAGTCTGAAAAATGTCTGAGTAAAAAAGTTTGAAAAATGTCTGAGTAAAAAAGAAAAAAAAAAGAAGTACGAGTAAAAAAAGTCTGAAAAAAGTCAGAGCAAAAAAAGTCTGAAAAATGTCCGAGTAAAAAGTAAAAAAAAAAAAAGAAGTACGAGTAAAAAATGTCTGAAAAATGTCTGAGTGAAAAAGTCTGAAAAATATCTGAGTGAAAAAGTCTGAAAAATGTCTGAGTAAAAAAGTAAAAAAAAAAAGAAGTACGAGTAAAAAAGTGTGAAAATAGTCAGAATAAAAAAAGTCTGAAAAATGTCTGAGTAAAAATGTCCGAGTAAAAAAAGTAAAAAAAAAAGAAGTACGAGTAAAAAAAGTCTGAAAAAAGTCAGAGTAAAAAAAGTCTGAAAAATGTCCGAGTAAAAAAAGTAAAAAAAAAAAAAGTCAGAGTAAAAAAGTGTGAAAAAAGTCAAAGTAAAAAGTGTGCAAAATGTCTGAGTCATTGTTATATCACAGGCAATAAATCTATATTTATTCCTTTTTCTTTGGGGGAATATTTCTAATCTACTATGGCATCCACTTCCCCCCTTACGATGTCATGTCGGGTCTAAATCGCCAAAGACTTTTAACTATTCATATCTTTGTGCACTTTGTAATAAATCATTTTCAATTCATACAAGTCTCTCCTGATTGAAATGTATTTATCCTTATACAGAGTTTGAAGGAAGACTGGTTGTCGTATAGGCGGACTGTCATTGTGCTTCCATCTATCTGCTTGCAGCCGTTTTTGTGAACGGGGATTATTATTGTAAATTGTGCACTTCGATATTTATTAAACGGCCACACTATAATGTAATTGTGAGGTGTTTAAATGCATGTCCTGTTTCCCTTTTAGTGTTGGGTCGTCCCAACAGTAAGCACGCTGCGGGTCCGAGTGTAACCTTAATGAATTAAAGGTACGGTATATTGGTTTTATAATTATGAAAACATGGTTTTTAAATGTGTATGAATTAATGTATTGTTGTCTAATTGTATGTTTATTTTTATAGGACTGTCTTCATGTGTGGTATTGACTGTCCACTGTTTTTTCCCACATTGTTTAGAGTAACGGGCCTTTTTATTTTCTTTCTTGTTTTCTTTGTTTATTTTTAGTATTATTATTTTTATTATTACTGGGAATAGTGCAATAGCGTTGACGGGCATATGTGCAATAATTCTGATGGCGTGTGAAATCTTAGAGTCATAGCAGAACCAGTGGAAGTTATAAGGCTCCAGATAAGCTTAGAGACCCCTTCTGGTGTAATCATAACCTGACGTTGGTTGCAGTGTCATCCACCTATCAGTTCCTGGGTGGAATATATATATACGATTTGTGGTTCTTGAGAGTGTGCAGTGACTTTCCCTTAAGGAATCATATTTGTGTTTAACTGTGTGGTTGGGTCCGAAAGTTTACTGTAGCCATTGACAGATTCCTGGGTATTTTGCTATCTAGATCAAGTGATTGTGCAGTGCCCGGTCCACCGTACCTATTCAAGGTTGCATTGTGCAGCTCTAAGTTGCCTTTCCTTTTTTTAGAATGTTTTTAAAATGCAAATTGTATAAATAAATTATATATATTCTTTGAACTGCCAGCCTCTCGTCCCGTTTATCCTGGACACTTACCTGTGTATAAGGTGCACTAGACTGGAAATTGATAGTTACAGTACTAAGTACAATTTCCAATACTACAGTATGTTAAAATCCTGAAGGCTCTACAGTCTGAGAGAGCCTTTGCAAGGAACAGCTGACTGACGTCAAAGCCAAGAGCAAGGAGAAGGATGAAACCATCGCTTTCTTCAGCAACGTCTTGCTGAAGAACACAACAACGGCCTCTCAGTCGAACAACACTGGAGTGCCAAGCTCAACCAGGACAACGCTCTTTGGCAAGAGGTGAGCGAGAGTAATCTGATGGCCGTGAACGCCGACTGGGACAATCGTTGGCTTGTGAGGCAGGAAGAGGCAGTCTGCAGAGCTCAAATCTGTGCAGGAGGGGCCTTCGTCATGGAGGTGAACCAGGTGATCACCGCAATAACAACGGAAAAGAAGGCTCTCATCCAGAGCGAGGCAGAGTGGAGCATTAAACTCAACCGCTCTGGAAGTACAGTTGGCTGCAAAGGACGAGAGCTTGAAGAAAGCGCAGGAGCTGCAACAACAGAGCAGACAAACCGAGGAGGATTGGCGCAACAAACTGAGCCAATCGGAGGACGACGTCAAGTTCCTTATCAAGCGAAGCATCGACCTCCAGGTGCTCGCTATGAAACGGACAAGGACAAGAAGAAGGACAAGAAGTTGGTCGAAAAAATCCTGAAGAAGGAGAGGAAGAAGGAGCAGGAGAGACAGAAGACAGAGGAGCAACAGGAGAAGAGAGAAAAGAAGGAACTGGAAAGACAAGAGAAGGAGAGGAAGGATAGGGAGAAGAGAGGGGAGTAACATCCCTTATCTCCTCCTCACCCTTCCCCTATCCCCATCCCCCTTCCTACCAAACACCGTCCCACCCCTTTACACCCCCCTCACTTATGGGTTTTTCCGGGTGATCCGGTTTCCTTCTACGCAAAGACATCCATCCATTCTCCAAGGTGAGATGGTGGTTGAGTGATTTTCCCCGTGTCTGTGTGGGTTTACTCCTGGTGATCCGGTTTAATTCTACGCAAAGACATCCATCCACTCTCCCTCCTCTCCAAGGTGACATGGTGGCAGAGTGATTCTCCCCGTGTCTGTACGGGTTTTCCCACCGGCTACGCCGGTTTCCTACATAAATAACAACAATAAAAAGTTTTCTATTATCTATACTGCAAATATTGCAATACTTTCATCAGTGGGCCATAGGTTCAAACTAACTTCAACAAAGACCAAGAATTTACATGTATCACCCAGAAATTGTTTTTTCAAAGATTTATGAGGACAAACAGGTTTATGATATGCAATAAAAGCCCCAGATCAGAAATGAACCAAGCAGGAAGCAGTTATGGTGTATGCCAATTCATTGGTTGCGATCTAATATGCTGTATACTGTGGTCCCTCTAAGAAAAGATCAACAGAAAACAATGAATTCTTTTTTATAGTTTTTATTGATGGTAATTACCCATGGTTTTAATTTGATCACTTCATCCGGTAATAATCATGGCTTTAAAATTAAACTGACTTCCTTATCGCAATAGAAAAATGTATACTTAATACGTTGTACAATACTGGTTTTGGTCCAAACAAAAGTGGATCAGAAAAGCCAAGGCCAACTCAAGTTTCAAGTCTTCGAGCATCTTAGGCCCAGGAATGAAGTGGTGGTGAAAAGCTGAATGATTTAGCCTATTCATTTGAGCTATTCCCTTAAAGTATTCAAATTTAAATATGTTGTCAACTGGTTTGTGGTCATGTGATTTAAAAAGTGCTAAATAAATAACCATGAATCCCTTTCTTGCATCCTCCTCCTAAATAAACTTTTATATTATTTGGTTTCTTCAAAAAATCCACCACTGTCTTCTTGTTTGAGAATATGCACCAAAGCACAATATCACCTGAAATCATAGGAGCCTCAAGGTAGGAGAGGCACATCCTGATTCTGTACAAGCCAATGTCATTTTGCTCAGAGGTATTTCATTACATTTTGCAACACCACATGGAAAAGACCACGGGGTGCAGTAGAGCGCTAATGCACTCTACCAGGCTCTACTGTAAGCCAGTATCATCAAGCGCATGTGTGTAAGCTCCAGGTTCTGCCTACAAATAAGGTTTAACATCAAAATGAGTGCGTTCAGGATATTATAAAGCTCTCTTAAGGATTTAATGAATGACTTTCTCTGGTCATAAATCTGATTATTAACTATAAAAACAAGGCTGGAGGATCAGCCGATGTTCAGTACCCGGGAAATATGTTCACCCACGGTACAGACAATTTCCTCGCCAAGCTTCAGCACTTTGTTGCTGTGAAGCTGTGAACTGCTGCTCAGCAGGTTTGGTTGGTGGACAGGACAGGCAGAGAGAATCTGACCTCTGACCTCAACTGGTCCTCTTTCAGTGCAAGACGTTGCCTAACAGTGTGACAAATCACTTACGATGTTTTGAAACAGATTTTGTCAAACGTATTCAGTATTTGACTAAATGCCGAGTAAGACGACATGACAATAATACAGCATTTTGAAACTGAACAGATGTGCTTACCGCATTATTTTTGTTTTTTTCTAATGAATCAAATGTAAAATCTCGACTCAACAAGGTTAGCTGCTGAAACACTTTGGCCAATATCATGAATTAAATACCTCACAGTCAAGGTTCCTCGACCCTCAGTAATAATGACGTGAACAATATTTGTATAGCAACTTATAACAAGGAAAGCCATCCTCATGGATGATTGTTTTCTGAATATCTTAAACCGCATCCTCTCCCATTTTAGTGTCTAGATCCGGTTCTGGATCCCTGATGGAAGTAACATGAAAGACTGGTTGAGTGGTGTCAAGGGTCGTCTGCTGTAAGACCAAGCCTTTACTGTAAATACAAGTATTGTTGTGTTTTAATAAGAATGTTTGGATTTGAATAGGAAATAAAGTGTAATATTTCATATTGTAACATTGTTAAGAAGGGCCTAAGTGAACTTCATATCATAGGTCATGTTGGGCTGTAGGCAGTTCTGCTTTTAGCACTTTTATTTTACAGTTTTTCAGTCTGGAGAAGTCATGTGACCAAAAGTGTACACTGTGCAGGGTGACATCATATTCAGAATGGGATGACATCATATTCAGAATGTGCTGACATCACTTTCAAAATGTGATGTCATCACATGTGATGTCATCACATTTTGAATGTGATGTCAGCATTGACATGTCATCACATTCCAAAACGTGTCACCAGTGCCTTTGAAGTGAGAATGTCAGAATGTTACATCTCCGTGGAATCCTCAACTCTAACTCAGTTACAATCTGATCTCTATGAAGACGCATCTCTTCGTGGAAACAGAGCGAGAACTATTCCAACGCACAAAACGCAAACTGTGTATCGTATCAGTATTACAGCTACATACAGTAATACCCGTACCGCAACAAATATCCTCACCGATGAGTGAGATCATGATGGATCAGTGTGATGAGTGAGATCATGATGGATCAGTGATGAGTGAGATCATGATGGATCAGAGTGATGAGTGAGATCATGATGGATCAGAGTGATGAGTGAGATCATGATGGATCAGTGTGATGAGTGAGGTCATGATGGATCAGTGTGATGAGTGAGATCATGATGGATCAGAGTGATGAGTGAGATCATGATGGATCAGTGTGATGAGTGAGGTCATGATGGATCCGTGTGATGAGTGAGATCATGATGGATCAGTGTGATGAGTGAGATCATGATGGATCAGTGTGATGAGTGAGATCATGATGGATCAGTGTGATGAGTGAGGTCATGATGGATCAGAGTGATGAGTGAGGGTCATGATGGATCAGTGTGATGAGTGAGGTCATGATGGATCAGAGTGATGAGTGAGGTCATGAAGGATCAGAGTGATGAGTGAGGTCATGATGGATCCGTGTGATGAGTGAGATCATGATGGATCAGTGTGATGAGTGAGATCATGATGGATCACAGTGATGAGTGAGATCATGATGGATCAAAAGTGATGAGTGAGATCATGATGGATCAGAGTGATGAGTGAGATCATGATGGATCAGAGTGATGAGTGAGATCATGATGGATCAGAGTGATGAGTGAGATCATGATGGATCAGAGTGATGAGTGAGATCATGATGATCAGAGTGATGAGTGAGATCATGATGGATCAGTGTCTGAAAAATGTCCGAGTAAAAAAGTAAAAAAAAAAGATGTCAGAGTAAAAAAAAGTCTGAAAAATGTCTGAGTGAAAATGTCTGGAAAAATATCCGACTAAAAAAAGTGTGAAAAAGTCAGAGTAAAAAAAGTCTGAAAAATGTCTGAGTAAAAAAGAAAAAAAAAAAAATACAAGTAAAAAAAGTGTGAAAAAAGTCAGAGTAAAAAAAGTCTGAAAAATGTCTGAGTTAAAAAGTCTAAAAAATGTCCTGAGTAAAAAAGTCAAAAAAAAGAAGTACGAGTAAAAAAAGTCTGAAAAAAGTCAGAGTAAAAAAAGTCTGAAAAATGTCTGAGTGAAAAAGTCTGAAAAATGTCTGAGTAAAAAAAGTAAAAAAAAAAAAGTCAGAGTAAAAAAGTGGGAAAAAAGTCAAGTAAAAAGTGTGCAAAATGTCTGAGTCATTGTTATATCACAGGCAATAAATCTATATTTATTCCCTTTTCTTTGGGGGAATATTTCTAATCTACTATGGCATCACTTCCCCCCTTACGATGTCATGTCGGGTCTAAATCGCCAAAGAATTTTAACTATTCATATCTTTGTGCACTTTGTAATAAATCATTTTCAATTCATACAAGTCTCTCCTGATTGAAATGTATTTATCCTTATACAGAGTTTGAAGGAAGACTGGTTGTCGTATAGGCGGACTGTCATTGTGCTTCCATCTATCTGCTTGCAGCCGTTTTTGTGAACGGGGATTATTATTGTAAATTGTGCACTTCGATATTATTTATTAAACGGCCACACTATAATGTAATTGTGAGGTGTTTAAATGCATGTCCTGTTTCCCTTTTAGTGTTGGTCGTCCCAACAGTAAGCACGCTGCGGGTCCGAGTGTAACCTTAATGAATTAAAGGTACGGCATATTGGTTTTATAATTATGAAAACATGGTTTTTAAAATGTGTATGAATTAATGTATTGTTGTCTAATTGTATGTTTATTTTTATAGGACCGTCTTCATGTGTGGAATTGACTGTCACTGTTTTTTCCCACATTGTTTAGAGTAACGGGCCTTTTTATTTTCTTTCTTGTTTTCTTTGTTTATTTTTAGTATTATTATTTTTATTATTACTGGGAATAGTGCAATAGCGTTGACGGGCATATGTGCAATAATTCTGATGGCGTGTGAAATCTTAGAGTCATAGCAGAACCAGGTGGAAGTTATAAGGCTCCAGATAAGCATAGAGACCCCTTCTGGTGTAATCATAACCTGACGTTGGTTGCAGTGTCATCCACCTATCAGTTCCTGGGTATAATATATACGATTTGAGGTTCTTGAGAGTGTGCAGTGACATTTCCCTTAAGGAATCATATTTGTGTTTAACTGTGTGGTTGGGGTCCTAAAGTTTACTGTAGCCATTGACAGATTCCTGTGTATTTTGCTATCTAGATCAAGTGTTTGTGCAGTGCCCGGTCCACCGTACCTATTCAAGGTGCATTGTGCAGCTCTAAGTTGCCTTTCCTTTTTTTAGAATGTTTTTAAAATGCAAAATTGTATAAATAAATTATATATATTCTTTGAACTGCAAGCCTTCTCGTCCCGTTTAATCTGGACACTTACCTGTGTATAAGGTGCACTAGACTGGAAATTGATAGTTACTGTACTAAATACAATTTCCAATACTACAGTATGTTAAAATCCTGAAGGCTCTACAGTCTGAGAGAGCCTTTTGCAAGGAACAGCTGACTGACCGTCAAAGCCAAGAGCAAGGAGAAGGATGAAACCATCGGCTTTCTTCAGCAACGTCTTGCTGAAGAACACAACAAGAACACATTGTCTGGAAAATCTCTGAGTAAAAAATGTCTGAAAAATGTCTGAGTAAAAAAGTAAAAAAAAAAGAAGTCCGAGTAAAAAATGTAAAAATGTCTGAGTAAAAAAGTCTGAAAAATGTCTGAGTGAAAAAGTAAAAAAAATGATGTCTGAAAAATGTCCGAGTAATAAAATTCTGAAAAATGTCCTGAGTAAAAAAAGTCTGAAAAATGTCCGAGTAAAAAGGTCAAAAAGAAGAAGTCCGAGTAAAAAAGTGTGAAAATAGTCAGAGTAAAAAAAGTCTGAAAAATGTCTGAGTGAAAAAGTAAAAAAAAAAGAAGTCTGAAAATGTCCGAGTAATAAAAGTCTGAAAAATAATGAAGTCTGAAAAATGTCTGAGTGAAAAAGTAAAAAAAAAAAGAAGTCTGAAAAATGTCCGAGTAAAAAAGTATAAAATAATGAAGTCTGAAAAATGTCTGAGTAAAAAAAGTCTGAAAAATGTCCGAGTAAAAAGGTCAAAAAGAAAGAAGTCCGAGTAAGAATGTGTGAAAATAGTCAGAGTAAAAAAAAGTCTGAAAAATGTTTGAGTAAAAAAGTAAGAAAAAAAAGAAGTTAGAGTAAAAAAGTGTGAAAAAAGTCAGAGTAAAAAAAGTCTGAAAAATGTCTGAATTAAAAAGTCTGAAAAAAGTCATAGTAAAAAAAGTCTGAAAAATGTCTGAGTGAAAAAGTCTGAAAAATGTCTGAGTGAAAAAATCTCAAATATGTCTGAGTAAAAAAAGTAAAAAAAAAAAAAAGAAGTCTGAAAAATGTCTGAGTAAAAATGTCTGGAAAAATCTCTGAGTAAAAAAGTCTGAAAAAAGTCAGAGTGAAAAATTCTTAAAAATGTCTGCGTAAAAAAAGTAAAAAAAAAAAAAAAAAGAAGTCTGAAAAATATCCGAGTAATAAAAGTCTGAAAAATGTCAGAGTAAAAAAGTATAAAAAAAAAGATTTCTGGAAAATGTCTGAGTAAAATGTCCGAGTAAAAACAGTCTGAAAAATGTCCGAGTAAAAAAGTAAAAAAAAAAGATGTCAGAGTAAAAAAAGTCTGAAAAAATGTCAGTGAAAAAGTCTAAAAAATGTCTGAGTAAAAAAGTCTAAAACAATGTCCGAGCAAAAAAGTACAAAAAAAAGAAGTCTAAAAAATGTCCGAGTAAAAATAACTGGAAAAATCTCAGAGTAAAAAAAGTGTGAAAAAAGTCAGAGTAAAAAAAGTCTAAAAAAATGTCCGAGTAAAATAAAAAAAAAGAGTCTAAAAAAAGTTGAGAAAAAGTCTGGAAAAAGGAAAAAAAAATTGAAAAAATTCAA
>CAKAOJ020001572.1:0-32941 GCA_916701645.2 Sebastolobus alascanus | reverse complement strand
TTTCATTAAAAAAACGTCATAGTATAGATGTCAAATTTTTTTGCAAAAAAAAAGACAAAGTATAGTATGGCTAAAAATTTCATAAGAAAAAACCTCATGTATAGAATTTCGAAAATTTCATGAAAAAAAACTTCACATTATAGTATGTCGAAATTTATTTTTAAAAAAAAAGTCATAGTATAGTATGTCAAAATGTTTGCGAAAACAAGTCATAGTATGTATGTCGGAATTTTTGGCGAAAAAAAGTCATAGTATAGTTTGTCGAAAAATTTCATTAAAAAAACGTCATAGTATAGTATGTCAAGATTTTTTGCAAAAAAAACGTCATAGTATAGTATTGGAAAAATTCATAAAAAAAAAGTCATAGGACAGTATGTCGTAAAATTTCCAAAAAAAACGTCATTGTATAGTATGTCAAAATTTTTTTCGAAAAAAAAGTCATAGTAAGTATGTCGAAAAAAGAAAAGGAAATCGTCACATTGTGAAGCTTGTAAACATGAAATGATTTTGCTTAATAAATGAATAATCAAAAATAGTTGCCAATTAATTTCAGTCAATCGATTAATAAGTTAATCGACTAATCGTTTCAGCTGTGCATTTTCATATGTTTGTTAAAGTAACTAATGAAGCTGTCCAGATAAATGTAGAGCGTAAATGCAGATAAATGGAATAAAAAGTACAATTTCTCCCTCTGAAATGTTTGGAGTAAGGTATAATGACTGGAGTAGATGTATAAATGTACTGGAGTAGAAGTATAAAGGGTACTGGAGTAGAAGTATAAATGTTCTGGAGTAGAAGTATAAATGTACTGGAGTAGAAGTATAAATGTTCTGGAGTAGAAGTATGAAGTGGCATGAAAGGAAAATACTCAAGTACTTAAAATCTAGTACTTGAGTAAATGTACTTTCTAACACTGTGTAACGTTAGACCATCAAATCACAGAAAAACAGGAGATTGATTTATAGAAAATAATCTATTTAAATCACAATATTAGTAAGAAAAATCACAGCTTGATATATATTTTTTAAATGTTCAGCCCAACTGGCTAAGTTAGCTAAAGCTAACCAGATGAATATGTCTAGTTAGCTAAAGACCACTTTAACTAGCTAACAGCTAACTAAATAAAGATAACTTGCTAAGGTTAGTTTGAGTGTAAATAAATAAGAGTCATATTATAGTGTGTCAAATAAAAAATAAAAAGTCATAGTATAGTATGTCAAATAAATAAATAAAAGTCATAGTATAGTGTGTCAAATAAATTAGTAAGTCATAGTATAGTATGTCAAATAAATAAATAAAGTCATAGTATAGTATGTCAAATAAATAAATAAAAGTCATAGTATAGTATGTCAAATAAATTAGTAAAATCATAGTATAGTATGTCAAATAAATAAATAAAAGTCATAGTATAGTATGACAAATAAATAGATAAAGTCATAGTATAGTGTGTCAAAATAAATAAATAAAAGTCAGAGTATAGTATGTCAAATACATAAATAAAAGTCATAGTATAGTGTGTCAAATAAATAAATAAAAGTCATAGTATAGTGTGTCAAATAAATAAATAAAAGTCATAGTATAGTGTGTCAAATAAATAAAAAAAGTCATAGTATAGTGTGTAAAAATAAATTAGTAAATTCATAGTATAGTATGTCAAAAAATAAAAAAAACGTCATAGTATAGTATGTGACAAATTTCATGAAAAAAACTTCATAGTATAGTATGTTGACAAATTTCATTAAAAAAAATTCATAGTATATTATGTCGAAAAATTTCATGAAAAAAACGTCATAGTATAGTATGTCGAAAATTTCATTAAAAAAACTTCATAGTATAGTATGTCGTAAAATTTCCTGAAAAAAAAGTCATAGTATAGTACGGCTAACTTTTCCTGAAAAAAAAGTCATAGTACAGTATGTTGAAAATTTCTTGAAAAAAAGTCATAGTATAGTATGTCGAAATGTTTTGCGAAAACAAGTCATAGTATAGTATGTCGGAATTTTTGGCGAAAAAAAGTCATAGTATAGTTTGTCGAAAAATTTCATTAAAAAAACGTCATAGTATAGTATGTGGAAAAATTTCATGAAAAAAAACGTCATAGGACAGTATGTCGTAAAATTTCCAGAAAAAAACGTCATTGTATAGTATGTCAAAATTTTTTTCGAAAAAAAAGTCATAGTATAGTATGTCGAAAAAAAGGAAAAGCAGCAAATCGTCACATTTGTGAAGCTTGAAACATGAAATGATTTTGCTTAATAAATGACATAATCAAAAATAGTTGCCAATTAATTTCAGTCAATCGATTAATAAGTTAATCGACTAATCGTTTCAGCTGTGCATTTTCATATGTTTGTAAAGTAACTAACTGAAGCTGTCAGATAAATGTAGAGCGTAAATGCAGATAAATGGAATAAAAAGTACAACTTCTCCCTCTGAAATGTTCTGGAGTAGAGGTATAAATGTATGGAGTAGATGTATAAATGTTCTGGAGTAGAAGTATGAAGTGGCATGAAAGGAAAATATCAAGTACTTAAAATCTAGTACTTGAGTAAATGTACTTTCTAACACTGTGTAACGTTAGACCATCAAATCAGCAGAAAAACAGGAGATTGATTTATAGAAAATAATCTATTTAAATCACAATATTAGTAAGAAAAATCACAGCTTGATATATATTTTTTAAATGTTCAGCCCAACTGGCTAAGTTAGCTAAAGCTAACCAGATGAATATGTCTAGTTAGCTAAAGACCACTTTAACTAGCTAACAGCTAACTAAATAAAGATAACTTGCTAAGGTTAGTTTGAGTGTAAATAAATAAGAGTCATATTATAGTGTGTCAAATAAATAAATAAAAGTCATAGTATAGTATGTCAAATAAATAAATAAAAGTCATAGTATAGTGTGTCAAATAAATTAGTAAGTCATAGTATAGTATGTCAAATAAATAAATAAAAGTCATAGTATAGTATGTCAAATAAATTAGTAAGTCATAGAATAGTATGTCAAATAAATAAATAAAAGTCATAGTACAGTATGACAAATAAATAGATAAAAGTCATAGTATAGTGTGTCAAATAAATAAATAAAAGTCAGAGTATAGTATGTCAAATACATAAATAAAAGTCATAGTATAGTGTGTCAAATAAATAAATAAAAGTCATAGTATAGTGTGTCAAATAAATAAATAAAAGTCATAGTATAGTGTGTCAAATAAATAAATAAAAGTCATAGTATAGTGTGTCAAATAAATTAGTAAGTCATAGTATAGTATGTCAAATAAATAAATAAAAGTCAGAGTATAGTATGTCAAATAAATAAATAAAAGTCATAGTATAGTGTGTCAAATAAATAAATAAAAGTCATAGTATATTATTTCAAATAAATAAATAAAGTCATAGTATAGTATGTCAAATAAATAAATAAAAGTCATAGTATAGTATGTCAAATAAATAAATAAAAGTCATAGTATAGTATGTCAAATAAATAAATAAAAGTCATAGTATAGTGTGTCAAATAAATAAATAAAAGTCATAGTATAGTGTGTCAAATAAATAAATAAAAGTTATAGTACAGTATGTCAAATAAATAAATAAAAGTCATAGTATAGGGTGTCAAATTAATAAATAACCATGAATCCCTTTCTTGCATCCTCCTCCTAAATAAACTTTTATATTATTTGGTTTCTTCAAAAAATCCACCACTGTCTTCTTGTTTGAGAATATGCACCAAAAGCACAATATCACCTGAAATCATAGGAGCCTCAAGGTAGGAGAGGCACATCCTGATTCTGTACAAGCCAATGTCATTTTGCTCAGAGGTATTTCATTACATTTTGCAACACCACATGGAAAAGACCACGGGGTGCAGTAGAGCGCTAATGCACTCTACCAGGCTCTACTGTAAGCCAGTATCATCAAGCGCATGTGTGTAAGCTCCAGGTTCTGCCTACAAATAAGGTTTAACATCAAAATGAGTGCGTTCAGGATATTATAAAGCTCTCTTAAGGATTTAATGAATGACTTTCTCTGGTCATAAATCTGATTATTAACTATAAAAACAAGGCTGGAGGATCAGCCGATGTTCAGTACCCGGGAAATATGTTCACCCACGGTACAGACAATTTCCTCGCCAAGCTTCAGCACTTTGTTGCTGTGAAGCTGTGAACTGCTGCTCAGCAGGTTTTGGTTGGTGGACAGGACAGGCAGAGAGAATCTGACCTCTGACCTCAACTGGTCCTCTTTCAGTGCAAGACGTTGCCTAACAGTGTGACAAATCACTTACGATGTTTTGAAACAGATTTTGTCAAACGTATTCAGTATTTGACTAAATGCCGAGTAAGACGACATGACAATAATACAGCATTTTGAAACTGAACAGATGTGCTTACCACATTATTTTTGTTTTTTTCTAATGAATCAAATGTAAAATCTCGACTCAACAAGGTTAGCTGCTGAAACACTTTGGCCAATATCATGAATTAAATACCTCACAGTCAAGGTTCCTCGACCCTCAGTAATAATGACGTGAACAATATTTGTATAGCACCTTATAACAAGGCAAGCCATCCTCATGGATGATTGTTTTCTGAATATCTTAAACCGCATCCTCTCCCATTTTAGTGTCTAGATCCGGTTCTGGATCCCTGATGGAAGTAACATGAAAGACTGGTTGAGTGGTGTCAAGGGTCGTCTGCTGTAAGACCAAGCCTTTACTGTAAAATACAAGTATTGTTGTGTTTAATAAGAATGTTTGGATTTGAATAGGAAATAAAGTGTAATATTTCATATTGTAACATTGTTAAGAACGGCCTAAGTGAACTTAATATCATAGGTCATGTTGGGCTGTAGGCAGTTCTGCTTTTAGCACTTTTATTTGACAGTTTTTCAGTCTGGAGAAGTCATGTGACCAAAAGTGTACACTGTGCAGGGTGACATCATATTCAGAATGGGATGACATCATATTCAGAATGTGCTGACGTCACTTTCAAAATGTGATGTCATCACATGTGAGCTCAGAGGAAGACCAAGGAGACGTCAAAGCCAAGAGCAAGGAGAAGGATGAAACCATCGGCTTTCTTCAGCAACGTCTTGCTGAAGAACACAACAAGAACACATTGTCTGGAAAATCTCCGAGTAAAAAAGTCTGAAAAATGTCTGAGTAAAAAAGTAAAAAAAAAAGAAGTCAGAGTAAATAATGTGAAAATGTCTGAGTAAAAAAGTCTGAAAAATGTCTAAAATGTGAAAAAGGTAAAAAAAAAAAAGATGATCTGAAAAATGTCCGAGTAAAAAAAAGGGCTGAAAAATGTCCGAGTAAAAAAGTATAAAAAAAAGATGTCTGATGAAAAAAGTCTGAAAAATGTCTGAGTGAAAAAGTCTGAAAAATCTCGAGTAAAAAAAGTCTGAAAAATGTCCGAGTAAAAGGTCAAAAAGAAAGAGTCCGAGTAAAAAATATTGAAAATGTCTGAGTGAAAAAGTCTGAAAAATGTCTGAGTGAAAAAGTCTGAAAAATGTCTGAGTGAAACAGTTAAAAAAAAAAAATGTCTGAAAAATGTCCGAAAAAAATAAAAGTCTGAAAAACGTCCGAGTAAAAAAGTATAAAAAAAAAAGGTCGAAAAATGTCTGAGTGAAAAAGTCTGGAAAAATCTCCTAGTAAAAAAATCTGAAAAAAGTCAGAGTAAAAAAAGTCTGAAAAAAGTCCGAGTAAAAAGTATAAAAAAAGAAGTCTGAGAAAAATATCTGAGTAAAATGTCAGAGTAAAAAGGTAAAAATAAAAAAGTCGATAAAAAAGTGGGAAAAAAATCGAGTAAAAAGGTCTGAAAAATCTCCGAGTAAAAAAAGTCTGAAAAAAGTCACAGTAAAAAAAGTCTGAAAAAAGTCTGAGTGAAAAAGTCTGAAATATGTCTGAGTGAAAAAGTCTGAAAAATGTCTGAGTGAAAAAGTCTGAAAAATGTCCGAGTAATAAAAGTCTGGAAAATGTCCGAGTAATAAAAGTCTGAAAAATGTCCGAATAAAAAAAGTCTGAAAAATGTCCGAGTAAAAAGGTCAAAAAGAAAGAAGTCCGAGTAAAAAAGTGTGAAATAGTCAGAGTAAAAAAAGTCTGAAAAATGTCTGAGTGAAAAAGTCTGAAATATGTCTGAGTAAAAAAGTAAGAAAAAATGTCCGGATATAAAAAGTCTGAAAAATGTCGTAGTAAAAAAAGTCTGAAAAATGTCCGAGTAATAAAAGTCTGAAAAATAGAAGTCTGAAAAATGTCCGAGGAAAAAAAGTCTGAACAAATGTCCGAGTAAAAAAAGAAGTCTGAAAAATATCAGAAAAAAAGTTTAATTAAAAAAAGTCTGAAAAATGTCTTAGTAAAAAAAGTGTGAAAAATGTCCGAGTAAAAAAGTGTGAAAAATGTCTGAATAAAAAAAAGTCTGATAAATGTCCGGATATAAAAAGTCCGAAAAATGTCCAAGTAATAAAAGTCTGAAAAAAAGAAGTCTGAAAAATATCAGAAAAAAATGTCTGAAAAATGTCCGAGTTATAAAGTGTGAAAAATGTCAGAAAAAAAGTCTGAAAAAAAGAAGTATGAAAAATGTCTGAAAAATGTCCGGATATAGAAAGTTTGAAAAATGTCGGAGTGAAAAAAGTCTGAAAAATGTCAGAGTAAAAAAGTCTAAAAAATGTCTGAGTAAAAAAGTAAAAAAAAAGGATGTCAGAGTAAATAAGTCTGAAAAATGTCAGAGTAAAAAAGTCTAAAAAATGTCTGAGTGAAAATTAAAAAAAAGGATGTCAGAGTAAAAAGTCTAAAAAATGTCTGAGTAAAAAAGTAAAAAAAAGGATGTCAGAGTAAAAAAGTCTGAAAAATGTCTGAGTGAAAAAGTCTGAAAAATGTCTGAGTAAAAAAGTAAAAAAAAAAGAAGTCTGAAAAATGTCCGAGTAAAAAAAGTCTGAAAAATGTCCGAGTAAAAAAATTTTTAAAAAAAAAGTCCTAGTAAAAAAAGTGTGAGAAATGTCAGAAAAAAGAAGTCTGAAAAAAGAAGTCTGAAAAATGTCCGAGTAATAAAAGTCTGAAAAATGCCTGAAAAAAATCTGAGTAAAAAAGTATAAAAAAAAGAAGTCTGAAAAAATGTCTAAGTAAAAATGTCTGGAAAATATCCGAGTAAAAAAAGTAAAAAAAAAAAGAAGTCAGATTAAAAAAGTAAAAAAAAAGTCAGAGTAAAGAAGTCTGAAAAATGTCTGAATAAAAAATGTCTTGGAAAAACCTCTGAGTAAAAAAATTCTGAAAAATGTCTGAGTAAAAAAAGTAAAAAAAAAAATAAGTCAGAGTAAAAAAAGTCTGAAAAAAATGTCTGGGTTAAAAGGTCTGAAAAATGTCGAAGTAAATATTCTGAAAAATGTCGATTAAAAAAAGTCAGAAAAATGTCTGAGTAAAAATGTAAAAAAAAAAAAGTCTGAGTCAAAAAGTTTGAAAAGTCAGAGTAAAAAAAGTCCTGAAAAAGTCGGAGTGAAAAAGCATAAAAAAAGAAGTCCGAGTAAAAAAGTGTGAAAAAAGTCAGAGTAAAAAAAGTGTGAAAAAATGTCTGAGTGAAAAAGTCTGAAAAATATCTAAGTACAAATTCCGAGTAAAAACGTGTGAAAAATGTCTGTGTAAAAATGTCCAGTAAAAAAATTGTGAAAAATGTCATAGTAAAAAGTAAAAAAAAAAGAATCCGAGTAAAAAAGTGTGAAAAAAGTCAAGTTAAAAAAAGTGTGAAAAATGTCTGAATAAAAAAAGTCTGAAAAATGCCCGGATATAAAAAGTCCGAAAAATGTCCGAGTAACAAAAGTCAAAAAAAGTGAAGTCTAGAAATATCAGAAAAAAAGTCTGAAAAATGTCTTAGTAAAAATGTCTAAAATCTCCGAGTAAAAAAGTAAAAAAAATAGAAATCCGAGTAAGAAAAAGTGTGAAAAAAAGTCAGAGTAAAAAAAAGTCGGAAAATTTCCGAGTAAGAAAAGTAAGAAAAAAAGAAGTCAAGTAAAAAAGTGTGAAAAAAGTCAGTTAAAAAAGTCTGAAAAATGTCTGAGTGAAGAAGTCTGAAAATATCAGAAAAAAGTCTGAAAAATGTCCAAGTTAATAAAGTGTGAAAATGTCAGAAAAAAAGTCTGAAAAAAGAAGTATGAAAAATGTCGGAGTAAAAAAAGTTTAAAAAAGAAGTCTGAGTAAAAAAGTGTGAAAAAAGTCAGAGTAAAAAAGTGTGAAAATGTCCGAGTAAAAAAAGTCTGAAAAAATGTCTGAAGTAAAAATGTCCAAGTAAAAAAATCTGGAAAAAAATCCGAGTCAAAAAGTAAAAAAATAAAAGCAGAGTAAAAAAAGTCTGAAAAAGGACTAGTGAAAAAGTCTGAAAAATGTAGTATAAAGTTTAAAAAAAATGTCCGAGTAAAAGATAAAAAAAAGAAATCTGAGAAATGTCAGAGTAAAAAAGTTCTGAAAATTTCGAGTAAAAAAATCTGAAAATAGAAGTCTGAAAAATTTCAGAAAAGAAGTCTGAAAAATATCCCAGTAAAATGTATGAAATAAAGAAGTCTGGAAAAATGTCTCAGTAAAAAAGTCTATAAAAAACAGAAGTCTGAAAAATGTCCGAGTAAAAAAGTGTGAAAAATGTCTGAATAAAAAGAGTCTGAAAAATGTCTAGATATAAAAAGTGTGAAAATGTCAGAGTAAAAAAATTTTGAAAATGTCTGAGTAAAAAGTATAAAAAGTCTGAAAAAAGAAGTCTGATAAATATCAGAAAAATGTCTGAGTGAAAAAGTCTGAAAAATATCTGAGTAAAATGTATAAAAAAAGTCTAGAGTGAAAAAGTCTAAAAAAATGTCTGAGTAAAAAGGTATAAAAAAAAGTCATAAAAACGTCATAGTATAGTAAATTCGAAAAAAATCAGGAATAAAAAAAATAGTATAGTTTGTCGAAAATATCATTAAAAAAACGTCATAGTATAGTATGTCCGAAAAAAATCATGAATAAAAAAGAATAGTATAGTTTGGTCGAAAATATTCATTAAAAAAACGTTATAGTATAGTATGTCCGAAAATTTCCTGAAAAAGAGTCATAGTATAGTATGTTGACAAATTTCATGAAAAAAACTTCATAGTACAGTATGTCGAAATTTTTTGCGAAAAAAATCATTGTATAGTATGTCGAAAAATTGAAAAAAACTTCATAGTAGAGTATGTGACAAATTTCAGTAAAAAAATTGTCAGATAATATTATGTAAAAAATTTCAGGAAAATAACGTCATAGTAAAGTATGTCGACAAATTTCATTAAAAAAAGTCATAGTATAGTATTTCGTAAAATTTCATGAAAAAAAAAACGTCATAGTACAGTAATGTCGTAAAATTTCCTGAAAAAAACGTCACTGTATAGTATGTCGAATATTTTTACGAAAAAAAAGTCATAGTATCGTATGTCGAAAAAAAGGAAAAGCAGCAAATCGTCACATTTGTGAAGCTTGAAACTTGAAATGATTTTGCTTAAAAAATGACATAATCAAAAATAGTTGCCAATTAATTTCAGTCAATCGATTAATAAGTTAATCGACTAATCGTTTCAGCTGTGCATTTCATATGTTTGTAAAGTAACTAACTGAAGCTGTCAGATAAATGTCGAGCGTAAATGCAGATAAATGGAATAAAAAGTACAACTTCTCCCTCTGAAATGTTCTGGAGTAGAAGTATAAATGTACTGAATAGAAGTATAAATGTACTGGAGTAGAAGTATAAAAATGTTCTGGAGTAGAAGTATAAAGTGGCATGAAAGGAAAATACTCAAGTACTTAAAATCTAGTACTTGAGTAAATGTACTTTCTAACACTGAGTAACGTTAGACCATCAAATCAGCAGAAAAACAGGAGATTGATTTAGAGAAAATAATCTATTTAAATCACAATATTAGTAAGAAAAATCACAGCTTGATATATATTTTTTAAATTGTTCAGCCCAACTGGCTAAGTTAGCTAAAGCTAACCAGATGAATAAATGTCTAGTTTAGCTAAAGACCACTTTAAACTAGCTAACAGCTAACTAAATAAAATAACTTGCTAAGGTTAGTTTGAGTGTAAATAAATAAAAGTCATAGTATATGGTGTGTCAAATAATATATAAAAAGTCATAGTATAGTATGTCAAATAAATAAATAAAAGTCATAGTATAGTGTGTCAAATAAATAAATAAAGTCATAGTATAGTGTGTCAAATAAATATAATAAAAAGTCATAGTATAGTATGTCAAATAAATAAATAAAAGTCATAGTATAGTGTGTCAAATAAATAAATAAAAGTCATAGTATAGTAATGTCAAATAAATAAATAAAAGTCATAGACAGTATGTCAAATAAGTAAATAAAAGTCTTAGTATAGTATGTCAAATAAATTAGTAAGTCATAGTATAGTATGTCAAATAAGTAAATAAAAGTCATAGTATAGTATGTCAAAACATAAAAAAAGTCATAGAATAGTATGTCAAATAAATAAATAAAAGTCATAGTAAGTATGTCAAATAAATAAATAAAAGTCATAGTATGAGTGTGTCAAATAAATAAATAAAAGTCATAGTAGAGTGTGTCAATAAATAAATAAAAGTCATAGTATAGTGTGTCAAATAAATAAATAAAAGTCATAGTATAGTATGTCAAATAAATAAATAAAGTCATAGTATAGTATGTCAAATAAATAAATAAAAGTCATAGTATATAGTCAAATAAATAAATAAAAGTCATAGTACGGTATGTCGAAAAATTTCATGAAAAAACTTCATAGTATAGTATGTGACAAATTTCATTAAAAAAATTCCTAGTATATTATGTCGAAAAAGTTCATGAAAAAAACGTCATATAATAGTATGTCGTAAAATTTCCTGAAAAAAAAAGTCATAGTATAGTATGTCGAAATTTTTTGCGAAAGAAAGGCATAGTATAGTATTTCGAAAAACTTTCCTGTAAAATACCGTCATAGTATAGTATGTCGAAATTTTTAGCGAAAAATTGTCATAGTATAGTATGCCAAAAAAATTTCATTAAAAAAACGTCAGAGTATAGTATGTCGAAAAAATTCATTAAAAAAACGTCATAGTATAGTTTGTCGAAAAAATACATTAAATAAAAACGTCATAGTATAGTATGTCGAAAAATTTCATGAAAAAAACTTCATAGTATAGTATGTTGACAAATTTCATTAACAAAAATTCCTAGTATATTATGTCGAAAAAGTTCATGAAAAAACGTCATAGTATAGTATGTCGACAAATTTCATTAAAAAAACGTCATAGTATAGTAATGTCGTAAAATTTTCTGAAAAAAAAGTCATAGTATGGTATGTCGAAATTTTTTGCGAAAGAAAGGCATAGTATAGTATTTCGAAAAAACTTCCTGTAAAAAACGTCATAGTATAGTACGTCGAAATTTTTAGCGAAAAATTTGTCATAGTATAGTATGCCAAAAATTTCATTAAAAAAACGTCATAGTATAGTATGTCGAAAATTTCATTAAAAAAACGTCATAGTATAGTATGTCGAAAATTTTTGCAAAAAAAAAGACAAAGTATAGTATGGCTAAAAATTTCATAAGAAAAAACCTCATAGTATAGAATTTCGAAAAATTTCATGAAAAATAACTTCACAGTATAGTATGTCGAAATTTATTGTTAAAAAAAAGTCATAGCATAGTATGTCGTAAAATTTCATGAAAAAAAACGTCCTAGTAAAGTATGTCGAAATGTTTTGCGAAAAAAAGTCATAGTATAGTATGTCGAAATTTTTTTGCAAAAAAAAAGTCATAGTATAGTATGTGGAAAAATTTCATGAAAAAAAACGTCATAGTATAGTAAGTTGTAAAATTTCCTGAAAAAAACGTCATAGTAAGTATGTCGAAAAATTTCATAAGAAAAAAAGTCATAGTATAGTATGTTGAAATTTTTTGAGAAAAAAGTCATAGTATAGTATGTCGTAAAATTTCCCAAAAAAAACGTCATAGTACAGTATGTCGTAAAATTTCATTAAAAAAACGTCATTGTATAGTATGTCGAAATTTTTTTTCGAAAAAATGTCATAATAGTATGTCGAAATATTTTGCTTAAAAAAGTCATAGTATAGTATGTCGAAAAAAAAGAAAGCAGCAAATCGTCACATTTGTGAAGCTTGAAACATGAAATGATTTTGCTTAAAAAATGACATAATCAAAAATAGTTGCCAATTAATTTCAGTCAATCGATTAATAAGTTAATCGACTAATCGTTTCAGCTGTGCATTTTCATATGTTTGTAAAGTAACTAACTGAAGCTGTCAGATAAATGAAGAGCGTAGATGCAGATAAATGGAATAAAAAGTACAACTTCTCCCTCTGAAATGTTCTAGAGTAGAAGTATAAATGTACTGGAGTAGAAGTATAAATGTTCTGGAGTAGAAGTATAAAGTGGCATGAAAGGAAAATACTCAAGTACTTAAAATCTAGTACTTGAGTAAATGTACTTTCTAACACTGAGTAACGTTAGACCATCAAATCAGCAGAAAAACAGGAGATTGATTAATAGAAAATAATCTATTTAAATCACAATATTAGTAAGAAAAATCACAGCTTGATATATATTTTTAAATGTTCAGCCCAACTGCTAAGTTAGCTAAAGCTAACCAGATGAATATGTCTAGTTAGCTAAAGACCACTTTAACTAGCTAACAGCTAACTAAATAAAGATAACTTGCTAAGGTTAGTTTGAGTGTAAATAAATAAAAGTCATAGTAAGTGTGTCAAATAAATAAATAAAAGTCATAGTATAGTATGTCAAATAAAATAAATAAAAGTCATAGTATAGTGTGTCAAATAAATAAATAAAAGTCATAGTATAGTTGTGTCAAATAAATAAATAAAAGTCATAGTATAGTATGTCAAATAAATTAGTAAGTCATAGAATAGTATGTCAAATAAATAAGTAAAAGTCATAATATAGTTGTCAAATAAATAAATAAAAGTTATAGTATAGTATGTCAAATAAATAAATAAAAGTCATAGTACAATATGTCAAATAAATAAATAAAAGTCATAGTATAGTGTGTCAAATAAATAAATAACTATGAATCCCTTTCTTGCATCCTCCTCCTAAATAAACTTTTATATTATTTGGTTTCTTCAAAAATCCACCACTGTCTTCTTGTTTGAGAATATGCACCAAAGCACAATATCACCTGAAATCATAGGAGCCTCAAGGTAGGAGAGGCACATCCCTGATTCTGTACAAGCCAATGTCATTTTGCTCAGAGGTATTTCATTACATTTTGCAACACCACATGGAAAAGACCACGGGTGCAGTAGAGCGCTAATGCACTCTACCAGGCTCTACTGTAAGCCAGTATCATCAAGCGCATGTGTGTAAGCTCCAGGTTCTGCCTACAAATAAGGTTTAACATCAAAATGATGCGTTCAGGATATTATAAAGCTCTCTTAAGGATTTAATGAATGACTTTCTCTGGTCATAAATCTGATTATTAACTATAAAAACAAGCTGGAGGATCAGCCGATGTTCATACCCCGGGAAATATGTTCACCCACGGTACAGACAATTTCCTCGCCAAGCTTCAGCACTTTGTTGCTGTGAAGCTGTGAACTGCTGCTCAGCAGGTTTTGGTTGGTGGACAGGACAGGCAGAGAGAATCTGACCTCTGACCTCAACTGGTCCTCTTTCAGTGCAAGACGTTGCCTAACAGTGTGACAAATCACTTACGATGTTTTGAAACAGATTTGTCAAACGTATTCAGTATTTGACTAAATGCCGATAAGACGACATGACAATAATACAGCATTTTGAAACTGAACAGATGTGCTACCACATTATTTTTGTTTTTTTCTAATGAATCAAATGTAAAATCTCGACTCAACAAGGTTAGCTGCTGAAACACTTTGGCCAATATCATGAATTAAATACCTCACAGTCAAGGTTCCTCGACCCTCAGTAATAATGACGTGAACAATATTTGTATAGCACCTTATAACAAGGCAAGCCAACCTCATGGATGATTGTTTTCTGAATATCTTAAACCGCATCCTCTCCCATTTTAGTGTCTAGATCCGGTTCTGGATCCCTGATGGAAGTAACATGAAAGACTGGTTGAGTGAGGTCAAGGGTCGTCTGCTGTAAGACCAAGCCTTTACTGTAAAATACAAGTATTGTTGTGTTTAATAAGAATGTTTGGATTTGAATAGGAAATAATGTGTAATATTTCATATTGTAACATTGTTAAGAAGGGCCTAAGTGAACTTCATATCATAGGTCATGTTGGGCTGTAGGCAGTTCTGCTTTTAGCACTTTTATTTGACAGTTTTTCAGTCTGGAGAAGTCATGTGACCAAAAGTGTACACTGTGCAGGGTGACATCATATTCAGAATGGGATGACATCATATTCAGAATGTGCTGACATCACTTTCAAAATGTGATGTCATCACATGTGATGTCATCACATTTTGAATGTGATGTCAGCATTGACATGTCATCACATTCCAAAACGTGTCACCAGTGCCTTTGAAGTGAGAATGTCAGAATGTTACATCTCCGTGGAATCCTCAACTCTAACTCAGTTACAATCTGATCTCTATGAGAGACGCATCTCTTCGTGGAAACAGAGCGAGAACTATTCCAACGCACAAACGCAAACTGTGTATCGTATCAGTATTACAGCTACATACAGTAATACCCGTACCGCAACAAATATCCTCACCGATGAGTGAGATCATGATGGATCAGTGTATGAGTGAGATCATGATGGATCAGAGTGATGAGTGAGATCATGATGGATCAGAGTGATGAGTGAGATCATGATGGATCAGTGTGATGAGTGAGATCATGATGGATCACAGTGATGAGTGAGATCATGATGGATCAGAGTGATGAGTGAGATCATGATGGATCAGAGTGATGAGTGAGGTCATGATGGATCAGAGTGATGAGTGAGATCATGATGGATCAGTGTGATGAGTGAGATCATGATGGATCAGAGTGATGAGTGAGATCATGATGGATCAGAGTGATGAGTGAGATCATGATGGATCAGAGGGATGAGTGAGATCATGATGGATCAGAGTGATGAGTGAGATCATGATGGATCAGAGTGATGAGTGAGGTCATGATGGATCAGAGTGATGAGTGAGATCATGATGGATCAGTGTCTGAAAAATGTCCGAGTAAAAAAGTAAAAAAAAAAGATGTCAGAGTAAAAAAAGTCTGAAAAATGTCTGAGTGAAAATGTCTGGAAAAATATCCGACTAAAAAAAGTGTGAAAAAGTCAGAGTAAAAAAGTCTAAAAAAAATGTCCGAGTAAAAAAGTGTGAAAAATGTCCGAGTAAAAAAGTGTGAAAAAAGTCAGAGTAAAAAATAAAAAAAAAGAAGTCTGAAAAATGTCTGAGTAAAAAAAGTCTAAAAAAATGTCCGAGTACAAAAGCATAAAAAAAGAAGTCTGAAAAATGTCTGAGTAATAAAAGTCTGAAAAATGCTTGAAAAATGTCTCAGTAAAAAAGTAAAAAAAAAAGAAGTACGAGTAAAAAAGTGTGAAAAAAGTCAGAGTAAAAAAAGTCTGAAAAATGTCTGAATGAAAAAGTCTGAAAAATGTCTGAGTAAAAAAGTCAAAAAAAAAAATTTAGAAAAAAAAGTGTTAAAAAAAGTGTGAAAAAAGTCAGAGTAAAAAAAGTCAAAAAAATGTCTGAGTAATAAAAGTCTGAAAAATGCCTGAAAAATGTCTGAGTAAAATGTCTGGAAAAATCTCTGAGTAAAAAAAGTGTGAAAAATGTATGAGTGAAAAAGTCTAAAAAATGCCCGAGTAAAAAAGAAAAAAAAAAAAATTCAATTAAAAAAGTTGAAAAAGTCAGGAAAAAGTCTAAAAAATGTCTGAGTAAAAAGTTAAAAAATGTGGGAAAAAAAGAAAAAAAAAGGTCTAAAAAAGTCTGAGTAAAAAAATGGAAAAATTCGAGTAAAAAAAAAAAAAAAAGTCGAGTAAAAAAAGTTGAAAAATGTCGAGTAAAAAAGTAAAAAAAAAGAGTGGAGTAAAAAATTTAAAAAAAATGTCGATAAAAGTCTGAAAAATTTAAAAAAAGTAAAAAAAAAGCCCGAGTAAAAAAAAAAAAGGTCTGAAAAATGCTGAGTAAAAATAAGGAAAAATTCAGAGAAAAAAATGTGAAAAAAGTCAGAGAAAAAAAAGTTGAAAAAAGTCAGAGTAAAAAAATCTAAAAAATGTCGATAAAAAGTCGGGAAAAACCCCGAGAAAAAAAATGAAGTAAAAAAATCTGAAAAATGTCTGAGTAAAAGTCCTAAAAAATAAAAAAAAAAAAAGTCGAGTAAAAAAGTTAAAAAAGTCGAGTAAAAAATATAAAAAAAAAGTTTTCTAAAAAATGTCGAGAAAAAATGTCCGAGTAAAAAAACTGAAAAAGTCGATAAAAAAAGTAAAAAAAAATGTGGGTAAAAAAAAAAAAAAAAAAGTCTAAAAAATGTCGAGTAAAAAGTCGGGAAAAATTCGAGTAAAAAAAGTTGAAAAATGTCTGAGTTAAAAAGTCTAAAAAATGTCGAGTAAAAAAATAAAAAAAAAAAAGTCAGTAAAAAAAGTCTGAAAAATGTCGTAAAAAAGTCTAAAAATGTTGAGAAAAAAAATAAAAAAAAAAAAAAATCAAAAAAAATCAAAAAAATTTGAAAAATTGAAAATTCGAGTATTAATAAAGGGAAAAATTAAATTTTTTCCCCTTTTCGGGGGAAATTAATTCTAGGGATCATTCCCCCTTAAGTCATGTCGGGTAAAAAGAAAAAAAATTCTATTTTGTGAGTAAAAATATTTTAAAAAAATCTTTTGATTAAATGTAACCCTAAAAGTTTGAAAAGCGGTTTCGTAAGCAGAGTAGGGGCTTAATCTCGGGGGTTTTTAAGGGGATTAATTGAAATTGTGATTCGATAATTAAAGGCCAATAAATGTAAGTGGGGTGTTTAAAGATTCCCTGTTTCCCCTTTTATTTTGGTGTAAAAAAGCTGGGGCCCGATTTAATTAAAATTAAAAGGTACGGCATAGGTTTTAAATTATAAAACTGGTTTTTAAAAGGTTGAAAAGTTTTTTGTCTAATTGTATTTTTATTTTAAGGACTGTTTTATGTTGGTATTGATGCCCTGTTTTTAAGTTTAGAGTAAGGGTTTTTTTTTTCTTTTCTTTGTTTTTTTTTAAATTATTATTTTTTTTCCTTTTTTTTGGGGGGGGAATATTTTATCATTTTGGAAATAATTCTACGGAAAATCGGGTATAAGCCAGGGAATTTTTAAACTCCAATCTTGGCCCCTTTGGGTAATAAACCACTTTCATTCATCCAATCTTCCTGTTGGGAATTTTTTTAATACGATTTGGGGGCTTGGATGTCAGTGACATTTCCCTTGGAACATATTTTTTTTAATTGTGTTTCCCCAAATTTATTAGCCATTAAGATTTGGGGTTTTTGCTTCTGTCAAGTGTTGTGCAGTGCCCCTCCAGTACCTTTAATTGATTTGGTTAAGGCCCTTTTTTTTTTAGAATGTTTTTAAAATGAAATTGTATTAAATTTATTATTTTTGAACTGCCATTGTGTTTACGGGCACTTCCTGTTATAAGGGCCTAACTTTGTTTCGTATAAATAAATTTAATTCAATGAAAATCCTAAAGGTTACAGTTGAGGGCCCTTTTGCAAAAACCTGATGCGTAAACCAAGAGCAAAGAGAAGGTGAAAATGGCTTTTCTTAGAACCTTCTGGAACAAACAACGGTTCAGTGAACAACACTGGGTGAATAAAAAACGTTTTGGCAAGAGGTGAGGAATAATCTATGGGTAACGGGGGGGAAAAGTTTTTGTAGCAGGAAGAGGATGCAAGTCAAATTGTGCGGGGCCCGTCATAGGTGCCAGGTGATCACCCTAAAAGAAAAGAAGGTTATAAAAATACTTAACTCCCGCTCTGGAATACATTCTGAAAGGACAGATTTGGAAAGGAAGTCAACAAAGACAAAAAACCGGGGAGGTTTAAAAACTGAGCCTCACAGTCAAGCCTTTCAGGAACATCGCCCTAGGTCCGCAGAAAAGGAAAGGGAAAAGAAAAGGCAAGAAGTTGGCAAAAAAATCCAAAAGGAAGGAAAAACGGAGGCAGAAGACAGGGGAAAAGGGGAAAAGAGAGAAAAGAAGGAAACTGGAAAACGGGGGAGGAAGGAAGGGAGGAGAAGTAAACCCCTTACCTTCCCCCCCTTCCCCTATCCCCATCCCCCTTTCCCTCCAAACACCGTCCCCCCCCTTTAACCCCCCCCTTTGGGTTTATTCCGGGGATCCGGCCTTCACCAAAGACACCAATTCTCCAATGAGATGGGGGATTTTTTTTTCCCCCTTCGGGGGTTTACCCCGGGGTGCCCGGTTTAACACGCAAAGAACCAATTCCCCCCTTTAAGGGAAGGGGCAGAGGCCCCCGGCGAGGGCCCCCGGAGGGAAAAAAATAAAACAAAAAAAGAAATAGAAAAGAATACTTTATCTCCTATTCCTAACTTCAACAAAACCTTTTTACTTACACCCAAAATTTTTTTTTCGTTTTGAAAAAAAGGTTTTTAGCAAAAAACCCCAAAAAAAATCCAAGGGGAGATGGTGTTGAATTATTTTCGTCTTTGGTTACTGGGGTCCTTAAAAAAATTCAACAAAAACATAATTCTTTTTATATTTTATTAGGGGAAATTCCCCGGTTTTAATTTATCACTCTCCGGGTAATAACGGGGTTTAAAATTAAACGCTTTTACCAATAAAAAATTAACTTAATAACAATACGGTTTTTCCAAACAAAAGGGGATCAAAAAGAAGGCCAACTAAATTTCAAGTCTTCGAGCATTTTAGGCCCAAATAATTTAAAAGCAAGATTTACCTATTCATTTTGATTTTTAAAGTATTCAAATTTAAATATGTTGCAATTTTGGGCCCAGTGTTTTAAAAATGCTAAAAAAATAACCATGAATCCCTTTTTGCATCCTCCCCCTAAATAAATTTTTATTTTTTTTTTTTAAAAAACCCTTCTTCTTGTTTAAATATGTTAGGGTAAGAATACCCCACGGGCCATTGGTTAAATTTTTTTAAAAATTTCTCAAAATGTAAATAAAAATGCTTTAGTTGACTCGTTAATATTCTTTCATTTTGTAACGAGTTTTTTCTCACATTCCCTAACGAAACAAAGCCAGAATAAAAAACAAAGTTACCCACCTTAAATTTTAGAGGGTAATTGTTTTTTGTAAGAAATTTTAGTAGAGAAAAACCCCATTTTTTATATTTTTAAAAACAGAAAACAAAACATAACAATGTCTTAAAAAGGTTTTGGGAGGATTAAAGGGGCTTTTTTAAACCCCACGCCCCCGGCTTCTGCTTACTACCATGGGGTGAAACCTTTTTAGCTGCTAATGGTACATTGAAGGTTCTTAACACACGCTAAACCCAAAGAACTGAACACAGTGTTAGGTAGTAAAAATCCCCAACCCAGAATTGCTAAATAAAAGCTTCCTGCAAAATGTAAATTAATGCTTTGGGTTGACAATCGCTTCACAGCGTATTCTGCTTTCTTGTACACAGAGATTTCATTATCTCACTTATTCACGCGAGACTTCCCTGTGACGCTCCCTTCAATACACAGCGTCTGTAGCAGCACTGACACCTATGGCGATCCACTGGCATAACTCCCTCACAATGACACTGGCAATAAATAATACTGTACCCTAAATTCTAACCACATTGAACACTTTCTTCTCATAAACACATATGAAACATGACAAACTCTCTTCACTTGCTTACACCAAAGAAAGGGTTCTTTTTTAGAACCTACACATGACTTTTTGTGCCACACTCCCCCCCTAATTTCAAATGTCTGCAGACATTTAATTACCAGAGAGTGTTTCCACTTCACATATTGATTTTCTTACTGAATTACATGGTATTACTCTTAAGTGGCACTTGATGTTCACATGACATTCATTATCTTGTAATTACATTATGTAATGTCCCAATGTGTCCATTTATCGCAATGTACTTTCCCAGTTAGTATATATATATATTTCATTTTCAGTAAACTCCAGATCTGCCCAGATCAACACTCAAGTGAAACAAACTCAATTTTGGGCCTCAGTTCTTTTAGTCTGTTCCCAGTCCCTTTGGTTTACAGCTTAAGTCCACTATTTTCTCAGGGGATTGTCTCCCCCTTACAGTCCATGCGTTTATAGTTTATTTCTGTTCCATTTCACAGTTTCCTCAGTCTTTTTTTTTTCCCATAAAGTGTCTTTATCAGTGTGACCTTAACTCATTACCTCTAATCTGGTGCTATCCATGGTCGCCACAGTCTTTTGCAGGCTGGAGACATACTCATTTGTGGGCTCTCGACCCCAACCTCCACCCCCGTTGCTCACCCAAAGCCCGTAGGTCAGCATCTTTGGTCGGCGTCTCTCCCTCTGGGGTAGCTGGTTGCAGGCTGCTGTTCTGGAACATCTTCCTCTGATGACTCTTGTAGCCTCTCTCCAGGCTCAGCAGCATTGTCCTTACCATCTGCCCCTGGTATGATGTCCATGATGTCCGCCTCCACTTCCCCTGTTCTGTCTCTCTCTCTTGTCTCCCCAGATCTGATACAAATCTCTGCATCGGGGTTAATGCCTACACTCTCCGACTTGAATGCTGATAGTGTGGGAATCGGCACACCATCTCAACGTCCTCACTGCTTTCACTGTCTGAAGTCTCCACTTGTCTGTTTGTGTGATTTTGCCTTGTTCTTGTTCGTGTCTGATTTCTCCTTCCTTCCTCTTTTGGTTCTGTCTCTGGTTTGTCTAGAGGCGGGCTATCGCATGGAAGTAAAAGGTTCCTATGTAGCACACGACTTTTGCCCCCTCCCTCTGATACTACCTCAACACAGGACTCTCACTGCTCCTTCTTTTCACGACAACATGCACTTTACTTTCCCAATAGGACCGCAGTTTACCGGGCCCCCCCTCTTTCTGACGGGTTACGAACAAGCACTCGTCCACCGGGTTGAAGGTCAGCTCCGTGAACTCTTTTGTCATATCCCCTTTTTCCCCTGGAAGCTTCTCGGGCAGCTGTTTTAGAGGCAATCTCATAGGCTTGATGCATTCTGGTTTGCCAGTTCTGAACATACTCCGCATAACTCTCCTTTGTCTCACTGGGCTGTAATTTGAACAACAGGTCTATTGGTAGAGGGGGGGGAACGGCCATAAAGCAGGTAATATGGAGAAAACCCTGTCGTTCCACTGCGAGTGCAGTTGTATGCATGCACCATTTTGGGGTAGTGAACTCTTCCAGTCAGCCTTTTGTGTGTTTGTGAGTGTGCGAAGCATTGACAGTAGAGTCCTATTAAAGCGCTCCACCTGCCCGTTGCCTTGTGGGTGATAGCGGGTAGTGTGGGAGCCTCGCACGTCACAGCACTTTTGCAACTGACCCATAAGATGGTTTTCAAACTCTCTGCCCATGTCGTGGTGAATTTTCTCTGGAAACCCAAAGCGAAGGGCAAAATCATTGAATAGTTTCTAAACAACAGTTTTTGCAGATTTTTTTTTGGGTAGCATAGGCCTGTGAAAACGAGTGAAATGATCCATTACTACCAGAATGTATTAAAAACCTTGCTTACAGGTTTCTAAATGCAAAAAGTCTATCGAGACTAGCTCAAATGGGGTGTATCACGATGGATACCATGGGGGCTCTAGTCACTTTGTGTGGTCTCTTTGTCTTCAGACACTCACACACTTGGGGTCACAAAATGTTCAGTGTCACTGTGCATAGGGGCCCCAATAAAATCTGCCCTTTGATCAAGTTTAGAGTCCTCTAAACCCCCCAAATGTCCCATTTCTTTGTGCAACTCTTGAAACACTGTCTCCTGATGTTTTTTTGGCGGGACAAGCTGGCATTTATCTCCTGCTTTTCTGAAAAGGATCCCATCATCATTGATACACAGTTTTTGCCACTGTCTCAGTAAGACTCTTACATCGCGGGTTCAGTTTTAAGAGACTTCCGGGAAGGGTACTTGTTGTTACTTTTGTACTGCAGAACCCGACCAATGAGGGGGTCTCTCTTTTGGCTTTCTCTAATCTGCTCTGGTGTTAATGGTTCGGAAGGTAGGTGAACATGCATCACTCACTAAGTCCAGTGTTCTATATGAGCGGGCTTTCCCCCAGGCCGGTGGAGTGTTTTTTTGCACTATGACCCCCTGCAAAGATGCACTGATCACCTCCGGATTCACTTCCTCTGCACACTGTTCTATGAGTTCATTTATGTCCAGTGGCATCCGGGGAGGCCATCTGCATCAGCATTTTGCTTACGGGTCGGTAATTAATGGAAAAGTCAAAGTCGGCCAGTTGAGCAACCCACCTGTGACCTGTGGCATTAAGCTTAGCTGTTGAAAGGATGTATGTCAGGGGGTTATTATCTGTATAAACCATGAAGTGAGGGGCATGATAAAATAACCCCGGAAACGTTCACATATGGCCCACTTTAGTGCTAAGAATTCTAACTTCCCTGAGTGCAGGTGATAATTTTTCTCAGGTGGGGTCAGTGTTCTGGAGCCATATCCTATTACGACCATCTTGCCTTTTTGTCTCTGATAAAGAACCGCTCCCAATCCTTCCTGGGAGGCATCACAGGGGAGCCCCAAAGGGGGTTTGTGAGATCTGGATCCCCTAGGAGGGGAGGCTCAATCAGTTTGTCAATGAAAAAATTCATGCCTCCTGGTGAATGGGTGTCCAGTGTAGGGGAGTGTTGGGTGGAGGGTTCCCTTTTATTTCTGGCGGTGACAACCTTTCGCTTGTTTTTGGGTCTCCTCAGGTGCATCTTCACAGGAGATGCTGAGAGCACTGGTAAGAGGCTTTGCTATTCTGGAGAAGTTTGGTATGTATGTTCGGTAATAAGAGATAAATCCAAGCATTTTTCTAAAATCTCCAACAGTAGGGGGCACCCTCTCCTTTAATGCTTGCACTGGAGCCACTTCAGCCGGATCCATAGTGTAGCCTTCGCTGGACACCACACGCCCCAGAAATCTCACCTTTCCCTTTTTAACACTTCGCACTTGCGTGGACTAGCTTCACCCCCTGTTTCTGATATCTTTGGAACACCGTTCTCATGTGCTGGACATGGTCTTCAAAGCTCGGGGTGTGGACGAGATTATCATCCAGGTATGGTTGACACATGATATCTCTCAAGCCAAGTAAGCACTCTTCCATGTTTTTCTGAAATTCTGCAGGGGCTGCACTCAAGCCAAATGGGGTTCTAACCCACTGGTAAGGCCCCAGGGTTTATGAAAGCGGTCAGGCGCTGGCTTTCCTCATCCATAAACCCCTTTATGGTAACCTTCCCTTGATCCAGAACTGAGAACCAAGAGCTGCCAGTAAGAGAGTCGAGCATGTCTTGGATTCGGGGGGTGGGGGGGGCGATCAGGGACTGATTTTCTGTTCAACTCCCTGTATCACAACACAATCTTAAAGTCCCATCCTTCTTTCTCACACATACAACTGGTGATGCGTATGGTGATCGTGACTGAGTTATCCAAACCCCCATTCAGCAGGTCCTGTAATATTCTTTGACTTCCTGGGCAACGGGTTGGGAACCGACATGTATGTTTTCTTTACTGGGGGGGTGTCATGTAGATGATATGTAGCTTCAAGGAAGGAATTGAACCTATGTCATCGTCATTGTAGGCAAACCATGACACTCCTCTCTCAGTAACTGTCTCGCAGTCTCTCTTTGGACATCACTTAAGTGACTGAGGTCGACAGGGGGTCCCACTTAATCGGCTTCTGTGTTTTTGACGTGTCACTGTTCACTTGACTTTCCACTTCATTGGTACTGTGTTTCTTTGCTTACACTCTTGTTGTTTTTCTCTCTCACCTACATTTATCTGCTCTGTTCTAACAGCATAAGTGGTCTTGAATGTTTGTAAGTGACCAATAACTGTACGCTGGTTTAAGGTAATGTCCGCTTGTTTGTTTGGCTATGGGGTTGGCACATACCCTGACCTATCACTGGGACAGTGATGAGACCCTCCTCAACAGTGACACCCTCTGGTAGTGTAGGCTCTTCATTAGGGGCTAAAAAAGGTCCTGACCTTGAACTGGGCCCATATTGCTTTAACATAGACAATGGTGACCTGTTCAGCAGCTAAATTAATTCTTCTTTTTTCCGTGTGCACAATGCCTACGTCTCCATCACTTTCTGAAGTCGGATTAGCTTAACATCGACTGTGCTGTTTTGAATGTGACTGAAAAGGCTCTACTAACTTTCTGGATGGTCTCTGACTTTTGGGGGCTGCAAGCTCTCTCCCCCCAATACTTCCTCTATCACATTTTAGCCAAAATAGGCTGTTCTGCACATTTGGGTCGCTAGACACAAGAATGGGTACTAGCATGGCTCTACAAAGGCTGAGTCTCTGCCTAGTCTGAATTCCACTTCCACCCAACCCCGAAAAGGGATTTCTTCTGGGTTTTCAGCTAGACCGATTTTGTCTCTGACTCCAACAGTTCATCAAGAGGTCTCACTTGTGGTGTGGTAGGTTCGTTTTTCTCCATTCCTCATTAATGAGACACCCTGAGCGCCTGAGTCCCATAATGCTTCTACTGGAACCCCATCCAACTGAAATGGACAATGCATCTCTTTCCAATAAGGTTCAGGAGTCTTTCTTTGCGTCGAGGTGGCAGGTAGTTGACTGTGGTAACTTGAGGAGGTGTGTAAGGGGGGACAGTTCTCTGCTTGGGGGGACTGGACAGAGGGTCATGGGGTACTGAGGGTCCCGGGTCAGCAGCCCTCTCCAGTTTCCCTGCTGCTCTCCGTTCCGTCGACAGCCTCTGGAGAGGGGCCCCTCCTGGCCACACTTATAACATGTCTGCAGGATTCACCTAACTGAGCTTCCTGACACCTCTGCAACCACTGAGTCTTCTGCGGCTATAAGTGGCGGTTCTCTCTGTTTGATTTTTCTTATAGCTTCAACAGTTGCTAGCACTAGTTTTTTTATTTCTAGTACTTCACCTTTAGCCCTTCTATGAGTTGACTCGTGCCTGTATCCTGCTCTGCTTTCGCACCTGATTTTTCTTCCCCTTTTTCACTATCTCCCTGTTGTTTACTGTTCTACTCTGTCATCTTTTATCTCAGCTTCTTCTCTAAAAGGTGGGTGGAAGTCATGTAATACACCTCTGTCTGCACTTGATTGAGTCTTGGGGACCTACTCAGACTCCTTTTCTCATTTCTGCTGCCTTTCCTGCTCTAGGTTTGCAGCCTCACTTGCTCGCTCAATTAACTCCTCATCTGTTCAGAAAGACTAATAAGGTAAGGCTTAATTGGAACTTAACTGCATCACTCAACAGTCCTGTGTCTACAGACGAAGGGAAATTTTTTCTGAATTAGCTCTGGACTAAATTGCTCACCTTCATCCTCACACTTGATTTCCACAACAATTTTTCTTTCAGTTCAATTGCCCTAAACAGGGAAAATTTTGGGGAGATTCTTTTGGGGCTTGTGAAATGTTCATCAGCCGGGGCAGCAGATCTGAGGAGGATCCACATTATAGTGACCTTTGAGGATGGTCTTAAGGTTGGGGACGTTAGTCCTCTCTTTATTTCAAGCATCTCCCTCAGATGAAGGCCTGGACTTACTGCACGTATGACTGCTTCAATAATCTCAGCTTCAGAATGTCCTTTACGCTGCCCAGACTCCATCTGGTTCACAAGGCTTGTGTAGGGCAGTTTTTCTTTCTGACCGCTTCTCCAATCTGCCCCCAGATCCTAAAATCCCGCCCCAGAGTCACCTCTGGAAGTGTGGTCGGCATGGGGGCCGCCCTGGCATCCTCGACTGTGTTTTTCCCCTTTAGCTTTTCTTCTAGCACCCCCAAATTTTCCCCCTTCAGCAGCTGGCGGGGTTCATTCTGTTCCTGCTGCAACATATTATACTTATCTTTCAGGGTGTTTAACTCACTTGTCTCGTTTTGTACAGTTTCTGATTCACTTTGGGTTTGACTCTTTTAAGGAACCCACGAAGGACAGTAGACGCTGAAGACACTGCTGGAACAACTCTGATCCTCTTCATCCCCAATCTCGTCTAAAGTTTTCTCAGCCGACCTGATGAGGGGCGTCGAGCTTGGCTTTCAAACCCTCCCGATGGCTTGCTACACTTTAGGTGCTCGCACACAGAGATGAGCTCTGACTTCTCCAGTGTCACAATGCTTGCTTACTTCGTCGTGAACTGTTCCATGGTTCCCTTCTCTCTTAATGCTGCAGGTTCGTCTCTTCCCGGGTGGGCCACTGGCTGGGTCACCCTCCGGCTACTCGCCAAAATATGTAGCGGGGCACAGAATGATGTCCCACAGGGTCAGTCGGTGCTACACATTTATTTAAGATGTTCTGCAAAATGTAAAAATAATGCTTTTGGTTGACAATCGCTTCACAGCGTATTCTGCTTCATCTTGTAAAAGAGATTCTCATTATCTCACTTATTCACGCTAACATAACAAACTGCCAGAAATGCACAAAATCAAAGATTACACCACCTCTCAACTCTTTTGAGGGGAATATGTCTCAATACTTCCTGTACAGATAATCTTAGCTCAGCAGCATAACACCATATTTCTTTTATTTGTTAATAAACAGTAAACAACAACATAACAATATCATATAAAAGGTTAATATGAGCGACGGGAGGGGTCCCTCACATGAGGGGTCATTGTCAAAGCTCCCCCGTCCCGCGCTACACTGACGTTACACCATGGCGGGTGTAACCCTCGTATTAGCTGCTAACTGGGTACATTGAAGCCGTAATACAGTCGCTAACACACGCTAAACACTCAAAGAACTGAACACAGTGTTTCCGAAGTACAGTGTAAACATTGCCCTAACCCAGAATTGCTAAATAACCTCACCAGCTTACCTGCAAAATGTAAAAATAATGCTTTAGGGTTTACAATCGCTTCACAGCGACTCTTCATCTTGTACACAGAGATTCTCATTATCTCACTTATTCACGCGAGACTTCCCCGTGACGCTCCCTTTACAACACACGTCTGTAGCAGCACTGACCCTACTGGCGATACACTGGGATAACTCCCTCACAATGACACTGGCAATAAATAATACTGTACCCTAAATTTTAACCACATTGAACACTTTCTTCTCATAAACACATATGAAACATGACAAACTCTCTTCACTTTCATTACACCAAAGAAAAGGTTCTGTTTTTGAACCTACACATGACTTATTTTGCCACATATGCACCAAAAACACAATATCACCTGAAAACATAGGACCTCAAGGTAGGAGAGGGACATCCTGATTCTTTCAAAACCCAAAGTCATTTTGCTCAGAGGTATTTTATTACATTTTGCAACACCACATGGAAAAGACCACGGGGGGCAGTAAGCGCTAATGCACTCACCAGGGTCTACGTAAGCCAGTATCATCAACGCATGTTGTAAGCTCCAGGGTTTTGCCTACAAATAAGGTTTAACATCAAATAGTGCGTTTAGGATATTTTAAAGCTCTCTTTAAAGGGTTTAAGAATGACTTTCTCTGGCATAAATCTGATAAAAACAAGGGTGGAGGATCAGCCGATGTTTATACCCGGGGAAAAATGTTCACCCATGGGACAGACAATTTCCTCGCCAACTTTAGCACTTTGTTGCTGTTTAAACTTTAACTGCTGCTCAGCAGGTTTTTGGGTTTGGGGGACAGGACAGGCAGAAGAATCTGACCTCTGACCTCAACGGTCCTCTTTCAGTGCAAGACGTTCCTAACAGTGTGACAAATCACTTTCGATGTTTTGAAACAGATTTTGTCAAACGTATTCAGTATTTGACTAAATGCCGAGTAAGACACATGACAATAATACAGCATTTTTAAACTGAACAGATGTGCTTACCACATTATTTTTGTTTTTTTTAATGAATCAAATGTAAAATCTGACTCAACAAGGTTTGCTGCTGAAACACTTTGGGCCCAAAATCAGAATTAAATACCTCACAGTCAAGGTTCCTCACCCTCAGTAATAATGACGTGAACAATATTTGTATAGCACCCTTTTAACAAGGCAAGCCATCCTCATGGATGATTGTTTTCTGAATACTTAAACCCATCCTCTCCCATTTTGTGTCTAATCCGGTTCTGGATCCCTGATGGAAGTAACATGAAAGACTGGTTAGTTGTCAAGGGGCGTCTGCTTAAGACCAAGCCTTTACTGTAAAATACAAGTATTGTTGTGTTTAAAAAGAATGTTTGGATTTGAATAGGAAATAAAGTGTAATATTTTATATTTTAACATTGTTAAAAAGGGGCCCAATGAACTTCATATCATAGGTCATGTTGGGGTTAGGGAGTTCTGCTTTTAGCACTTTTTTTTACATTTTTCAGTCTGGAGAAGTCATGTCCAAAAGTGTACACTGTGCAGGGTGACATCATATCAGAATGGGATGACATCATATTCAGAATGTGCTGACATCACTTTCAAAATGTGATGTCATCACATGTGATGTCATCAATTTTGAATGTGATGTCAGCATTACATTCATCACATTCCAAAAAGTGTCACCATGCCTTTTAAGTGAGAATTCAGAAAGTTACATCTCCGGGAATCCTCAACTCTAACTCGTTACAATCTGATCTCTATGAAACGCATCTCTTCGTGGAAAAAGAGCGAGAATATTTCCAAAGCACAAACGCAAACTGTTATCGTATCATATTTCAGCTACATACAGTAATACCCCACCGCAACAAATATCCTCACCGATGAGTGAGTCATGGGGGGATCAGAGGATGATGAGATCATGATGGATCAGAGTGATAGTGGGTCATATGGATCAGAGTGATGAGGAGGTCTGATGGATCAAGGGGATGAGTGAGGTCATGATGGATCAGAGTGATGAGGAGTCATGATGGTCATGTGATATGAGATCATGCTGGGGTCAGGTGATGATGAGATCATGCGGATCAGAGTGATGATGAGATCATGATGGATCAGAGTGATGAGTGAGATCATGATGGATCAGAGTGATGGTGAGATCATGATGGGTCAGAGTGATGATGAATCATGATGGGTCAAGTGATGAGTGGATCATGATGGATCAGTGTCTGAAAAAATTTCCCAGTAAAAAAGTAAAAAAAAAGATGTCAGAGTAAAAAATCGAAAAATGTCTGATGAAAAGCTGGGAAAAAAATCCGACTAAAAAAAGTGTGAAAAATCAGAGTAAAAAAACTAAAAAAAAAAGTCCCAGTAAAAAGTGTAAAAATGTCCCAGTAAAAAAATAAAAAAAAAGATGTCAGAGTAAAAAAGTCTAAAAAAAAGTACAGTATAAAAGCATAAAAAATGAAGTCTGAAAAATGTCAGAGTAAAAATGTTGAAAAATGTCTAGTGAAAAAGTCTGAAAAATGTCTGAGTAAAAAAGTCTAAAAAAAAGTCTGAGTAAAAAAGTCTAAAAAAATGTCGAGTACAAAAAATAAAAAAAAAAAAGTCTGAAAAATCTGAGTAAAAAAGTCTGGAAAAATCTCAGTCAAAAAAATCTGAAAAAAGTCAGAGTAAAAAAAGTCTGAAAAATGTCAGAGTAAAAAAGTATAAAAAAAAGATGTCTGAAAAATATCTGAGTAAAAATGTCCGAGTAAAAAAAAATCTGAAAAAAGTCAGATAAAAAAGTCGAAAAAATCAGATTAAAAAAGTCTGAAAAAAGGCTGAGTAAAAATGTCCTAGTAAAAAAGTAAAAAAAAAAAAAAGTAAGAGTAAAAAAAATGTGAAAATAGTCAAGTAAAAAAAATCTGAAAAATTCGAGTAAAAAAGTTTGAAAAATGTCTGAATGAAAAAGAAAAAAAAAAAGTCTGAAAAATGTCCGAGTAATAATATCTGAAAAATGCCTGAAAAATTTTGAGTAAAATGTCTAAAAAACTCCCATAAAAAAAATGTGAAAAATGATGAGTGAAAAAGTTAAAAATGTCTGAGTAAAAAAATAAAAAAAAAAAAAAAGTAAAGAAAAAAAGTTAGAAAAAATCAAGAAAAAAAATTTTGAAAAATGTCAAGTAAAAAAGTAAAAAAAAAAAAAAGTCAGAGTAAAAATGTCTGAAAAAATTTTGAGTGAAAAAGTCTGAAAAATGTCAGTAAAAAAAGTCTAAAAAAAAAATCTGAGTAAAAAAGTGTGAAAATGTCCCAGTAGAAAACCATAAAAAAAAAAGTCTGAAAAATGTTGAGTAAAAATGTCTTAAAAAACCGAGTAAAAAAGTCTGGAAAATGTCTGATGAAAAATAAAAAAAACCCGAAAAAATTGAGTAAAAAGTAAAAAAAAAGTCCCAGTAAAAAGTATTAAAAAAAAAGTCAAAAATGTTGAGTGAAAAAGTCTGAAAAATGTTGGTAAAAAATTTGGAAAAAAGTAAAAAAAAAAAAGTAAGTAAAAAAAAATTGAAAATGTCAAATAAAAAAAAGTCTAAAAATTTGGGGAAAAAGTCTGAAAAATGTCTGAGTAAAAATGTCTGGAAAAAACCTGAGTAAAAAAAAACTGAAAAGTGTTATTAAAAAAGTAAAAAAAAAAAAATTCTGAAAAATGTCCGAGTAAAAAAGTTAAAAATCTTTGGGGTGAAAAAGTCTGAAAAAGTCGAGTAAAAAGTCTGAAAAATTCTGATAAAAAAATCTGAAAATGTCGATTTAAAAAAATAAAAAAAAAAAAGAATTCTAAAAATTCCGAGTAAAAAAGTTTAAAAATGTCTGAGTAAAAAAGTAAAAAAAAAGAATACGGTAAAAAAAGTCTGAAAAAAGTAGAGTAAAAATCTGAAAATTTTGAGTAAAAAGTCTGAAAAATGTTTAGTAAAAAAATAAAAAAAAAGAGTCGGGGTAAAAATTTTGAAAAATTTGAGCAAAAAAGTCTAAAAATGTCGAGTAAAAAAAATAAAAAAAAAAAAGATTTTTTAAAAATTCTGAAAAATGTCCGAGTAAAAAATAAAAAAAAAAAAACTAAATAAAAAGTTAAAAAAAAGATAAAAAAATCTGAAAAATGTCGATAAAAAAGTAAAAAAAAAAGAAGTACGAGTAAAAAAGTCTGAAAAAAGTCAGAGCAAAAAAAGTCTGAAAAATGTCGAGTAAAAAAGTAAAAAAGAAGCGAGTAAAAAGTTGAAAAAACAGAGTAAAAAAGTGAAAATGTCGGTAAAAAGAAAAAAAAAGAAGTACGAGTTAAAAAATGTCTGAAAAATGTCTGAGTGAAAAAGCCTGAAAAATGTCTGAGTAAAAAAGTATAAAAAAAAAGATTTCTGAAAAATATCTGAGTAAAAATGTCCGAGTAAAAAAGTAAAAAAAAAAGAAGCTAGAGTGAAAAAGTGTGAAAATAGTCAGAGTAAAAAAGTCTGAAAAATGTCTGAGTGAAAAGTCTAAAAAATGTCCGAGTAAAAAAGTCAAAAAAAAGAAGTACGAGTAAAAAAAGTCTGAAAAAAGTCAGAGTGAAAAAGTCTGAAAAAGTCTGAGTAAAAAAATATAAAAAATAAAAATCAGAGTAAAAAAAGTCTGAAAAATGTCTGAGTCATTGTTATATCACAGGCAATAAATCTATATTTATTCCCTTTTCTTTGGGGAATATTTCTAATCTACTATGGCATCACTTCCCCCCTTACGATGTCATGTCGGGTCTAAATCGCCAAAGAATTTTAACTATTCATATCTTTGTGCACTTTGTAATAAATCATTTTCAATTCATACAAGTCTCTCCTGATTGAAATGTATTTATCCTTATACAGAGTTTGAAGGAAGACTGGTTGTCGTATAGGCAGACTGTCATTGTGCTTCCATCTATCTGCTTGCAGCCGTTTTTGTGAACGGGGATTATTATTGTAAATTGTGCACTTCGATATTTATTAAACGGCCACACTATAATGTAATTGTGAGGTGTTTAAATGCATGTCCTGTTTCCCTTTTAGTGTTGGTCGTCCCAACAGTAAGCACGCTGCGGGTCCGAGTGTAACCTTAATGAATTAAAGGTACGGCATATTGGTTTTATAATTATGAAAACATGGTTTTTAAAATGTGTATGAATTAATGTATTGTTGTCTAATTGTATGTTTATTTTTATAGGACTGTCTTCATGTGTGGTATTGACTGTCACTGTTTTTTCCCACATTGTTTAGAGTAACGGGCCTTTTTATTTTCTTTCTTGTTTTCTTTGTTTATTTTTAGTATTATTATTTTTATTATCACTGGGAATAGTGCAATAGCGTTGATGGTGTAGTGCATAGTGTTGACGGCATATTGCAATATTCTGATGGCGTGTGAAATCTTAGAGTCATAGCAGAACCAGGTGGAAGTTATAAGGCTCCAGATAAGCTTAGAGACCCCTTCTGGTGTAATCATAACCTGACGTTGGTTGCAGTATCATCCACCTATCAGTTCCTGGGTATAATATATACGATTTGTGGTTCTTGAGAGTGTGCAGTGACATTTCCCTTAAGTAATCATATTTGTGTTTAACTGTGTGGTTGGGTCCTAAAGTTTACTGTAGCCATTGACAGATTCCTGTGTATTTTGCTATCTAGATCAAGTGATTGTGCAGTGCCCGGTCCACCGTACCTATTCAAGGTTGCATTGTGCAGCTCTAAGTTGCCTTTCCTTTTTTTAGAATGTTTTTAAAATGCAAATTGTATAAATAAATTATATATATTCTTTGAACTGCCAGCCTCTCGTCCCGTTTATCCTGGACACTTACCTGTGTATAAGGTGCACTAGACTGGAAATTGATAGTTACAGTACTAAGTACAATTTCCAATACTACAGTATGTTAAAATCCTGAAGGCTCTACAGTCTGAGAGAGCCTTTTGCAAGGAACAGCTGACTGACGTCAAAGCCAAGAGCAAGGAGAAGGATGAAACCATCGGCTTTCTTCAGCAACGTCTTGCTGAAGAACACAACAACGGCCTCTCAGTCGAACAACACTGAAGAACAGC
>CAKAOJ020001571.1:0-34054 GCA_916701645.2 Sebastolobus alascanus | reverse complement strand
AATTACTATGACTTTTTTTTGTGACTTTTTTTTTCGACATACTATTCTCTGACTTTTTTTCATGAAATTATTCGACATACTATACTATGACTTTTTTTTTTACTTTTTTCGACAAACTATACTATGAGTTTTTAAAAAAAAAAAATTCGACATACTATATTGCGAATTTTTTTTGTGAAATTTTTCAACATACAATACAATACAAACTTTTTTTCATGGAATTATTCGACATACTATATAATGACTTTTTTTTTACGTTTCTCGACATACTATACTATGACTTTTTTGCATAAAACTTTCGACAAACTATGCTATGAGTTTTTTAAAAAAAAAAAAAAAATTCGACATACTATACTACGACTTTTTTTATGACTTTTTTTTGACATACTGTGCTATGACTTTTTTTTATGACTTTTTCGACATACTATGACTTTTTATAGGATATTTTTTTAACATACTATACTATGACTTTTTTTTTTTACTTTTTTTTCCTACATACTATACTATGACTTTTTTTAGGACATTTTTTTGACATACTATACTATGACTTTTTTTTATGACTTTTTTCAACATACTATGACTTTTTTAGGACTTTTTTCGATATACTATACTATGACTTTTTTTGGGACTATTTTCGACATACTATACTATTACTTTTTTTTTTACTTTTTTCGACATACTATACTATGACTTTTTTCATAAAATTTTCGACATACTATACTATGAGTTTTTTTTCAAAACATTTGCGACATACTTTACTAAGACTTTTTTTTTTTTTTTACTTTTTTTGACAATCTATATTATGACTTTTTTTCTTGAAATCTTCAACATACTATACTATCACTTTTTTTGTCAAATGTTTCGACATACTATACAACGACTTTTTTTTTCATAACATTTTTGACATACTATACTATTACTTTTTTTTTACTTTTTTAAATATACTATTCTATGACTTTTTTGTGTGAAATATTTCGACATACTATGACTTTTTTTTTTTACTTTTGTCGACAAACTGTACTATGAGTTTTTAAAAAAAAAAAAATTCGACATACTATACTTTAACTTTTTTTCATGAAATTATTCGACATACTATACCATGACTTTTTTTTATGACTTTTTTTTTACATACTATACTATGACTTTTTGTATGACTTTTTCGACATACTATACTAGGACTTTTTTTTTTTACATTTTTCGACATACTATACTATGACTTTTTTTAGGACTTTTTCAACATACTGTCATTTTCTTTTTTTACATTTTTCGACATACTATACTATGACTTTTTTTTTTTACTTTTCTCGACATACTATACTATTTTTTTTTTTCTACTTTTTTCGACATACTATACTATGCCTTTTTTCATAAAATTTTCGACATACTATACTATGTCTTTTTTCATAACATTTTTGACATACTATACAATGACTTTTTTTTTACATACTATACTATGACTTTTCTTTAGACTTTTTTCGACAAATTATGACTTTTTATAGGACATTTTTTTGATACATTTTTTTCATACAATTTTTCGACATACTATACTATGACTTTTTTTTTTACTTTTTTCGACATACTATACAATGACTTTTTTTTTTTTTACTTTTTTCGACATGCTATACTATGACTTTTTTTTTTTACTTTTTTCAGCATACTATATACTATGACTTTTTTTCATGAAAGTTTTCGACATAGTATAATATCACTTTTTTTTTTTACTTTTTTCGACATACTATAATATGAGTTTTTTTTTCATAACATTTTTTACATACTATACTATGACTTTTTTTAGGACATTTTTTTGACATACTATACTATGACTTTTTTTTATGACTTTTTTCGACATACTATGACTTTTTTAGGACTTTTTTCGATATACTATACTATGACTTTTTTTGGGACTATTTTCGACATACTATATTATGACTTTTTTTTTTACTTTTTTCGACATACTATACTGTGACTTTTTTTTCAAAACATTTGCGACATGCTATACTATGACTTTTTTTTTTTTTTTACTTTTTTTGACATACTATATTATGACTTTTTTTCTTGAAATCTTCGACATACTATACCATCACTTTTTTGTCAAATTTTTCGACATACTATACTACGACTTTTTTTTTCATAAATTTTCGACATACTATACTACGACTTTTTTTTTCATAACATTTTCGACATACTATACTATGACTTTTTTTTTTTACTTTTTTAAACATACTATACTATGACTTTTTTGTGTGAAATATTTCGACATACTATGAATTTTTTTTTTTACTTTTTTCAACATACTATACTATGACTTTTTTGTGTGAAATGTTTCGACATACTATGACTTTTTTTTTTGACTTTTCTCAACATACTATACTATGACTTTTTTTTTTTTCTTTTTTCGACATACTATACTATGACTTTTTTTATGACTTTTTCGACAAACTATGACTTTATATAGGACATTTTTTTGTCAAACTATACTATGACTTTTTTTCATAAAATTTTTGACATACTATACTATGACTTTTTTTTATGACTTTTTTTTACATACTATACTATAACTTTTTTTTAATGACTTTTTTTCGACATACTATAATACGACTTTTTTTTTTACATTTTTCGACATACTATACTATGACTTTTTTTAGGACTTTTTCAACATACTGTCATTTTCTTTTTTTTACATTTTTCGACATACTATACTATGACTTTTTTTTTTTACTTTTCTCGACATACTATACTATTTTTTTTTTTTTACTTTTTTCGACATACTATACTATGACTTTTTTCATAAAATTTTCGACATACTATACTATGTCTTTTTTCATAACATTTTTGATATACTATACCATGACTTTTTTTTTACATACTATACTATGACTTTTCTTTAGACTTTTTTCGACAAATTATGACTTTTTATAGGACATTTTTTTGACAAACTATACTATGACTTTTTTTTGTGAGTTTTTTTTCGACATACTATACTATGACTTTTTTTTTTTACTTTTTTCAACATACTATACCATGACTTTTTTTCATGAAATTTTTCGACATACTATACTATCACTTTTTTGTGAAATGTTTCGACATACTATACTACGACTTTTTCAATAACATTTTTGACATACTATACCATGACTTTTTTTTTACATACTATACTATGACTTTTATTTATGACTTTTTTCGACAAATTATTACTTTTTATAGGACATTTTTTTCGACATACTATACTATGACTTTTTTTTTTACTTTTTTCGACAAACTATACTATGAGTTTTTTTAAAAAAAAAAAAATTCGACATACTATACTGCGACTTTTTTTTGTGAAATTTTTCAACATACTATATAATGACTTTTTTTTTTAACTTTTTTCGTCATACTATACTATGACTTTTCTTTTCATACAATTTTTCGACATACTATACTATGACTTTTTTTTTTACTTTTTTCGACATACTATACAATGACTTTTTTACTTTTTTCGACATGCTATACTATGACTTTTTTTTTTTACTTTTTTCAGCATACTATATACTATGACTTTTTTTCATGAAAGTTTTCGACATACTATAACCACTTTTTTTTTTTACTTTTTTCGACATACTATAATATGAGTTTTTTTTTCATAACATTTTCGACATACTATACTATGACTTTTTTTTTACTTTTCTCAACATACTATACTAATTTTATTTTTTTACTTTTTTAGACATACTATACTATGACTTTTTTCATAAAATTTTCAACATACTATACTATGACTTTTTTCATAAAATTTTCGACATACTATACTATGACTTTTTTTATGACTTTTTTTTTACATACTATATTATGACTTTTTTTGACTTTTTTCGACAAACTAGAACTTTTATAGGACATTTTTTTGACAAACTATACTATGAATTTTTTTCATAAAATTATCGACATACTATACTGCGAATTTTTTCTGTGAAATTTTTCAACATACTATACTTTAACTTTTTTTCATGAAATTATTCGACATACTATATGACTTTTTTTTTTACTTTTTTCGTCATACTATACTATGACTTTTCTTTTCATACAATTTTTTGACATACTATACTATGACTTTTTTTTTTTACTTTTTTCGACATGCTATACTATGACTTTTTTTTTTTACTTTTTTCGACATACTATATACTATGACTTTTTTCATGAAAGTTGACTTTTTTATGACTTTTTTTTTACATACTATACTATGACTTTTTTTTATGACTTTTTCGACAAATTATGACTTGTTATAGGACATTTTTTTGACAAACTATACTATGACTTTTTTTTGTGACTTTTTTTTCCGACAAACTATACTACGACTTTTTGAGGCATTTTTTTTGACAGACTATACTATGACTTTTTTTTAAGACTTTTTTTTTCGTCATACTATACTATGACTTTTTTCATAAAATTTTCATCATACTATACTATGACTTTTTTCATAAAATTTTCAACATACTATACTATGACTTTTTTCATAAAATTTTCGACATACTAAACTATGACTTTTTTTTGACATACTATACTATAACTTTTTTTAATGACTTTTTTTTGACATACTGTGCTATGACTTTTTTTATGACTTTTTTCGACATACTATGACTTTTTATAGGACATTTTTTTAACATACTATACTATGACTTTTTTTTTTTACTTTTTTTTTCGACATACTATACTCTGACTTTTTTTAGGACATTTTTTTGACATACTATACTTTGACTTTTTTTTATGACTTTTTTCGACATACTATGACTTTTTTAGGACTTTTTCGATATACTATACAATGACTTTTTTTGGGACTATTTTCGACAAACTATACTATGACTTTTTTTTTTACTTTTTTCGACATACTATACTATGACTTTTTTTTCATAAAATTTTCGACATACTATACTATGACTTTTTTTTTCATAATATTTGCGATATACTATACTATGACTTTTTTTTTTTTTACTTTTTTTGACAATCTATATTATGACTTTTTTTCTTGAAATTTTTCGACATACTGTACTATGACTTTTTTTTTACTTTTCTCAACATACTATACTAATTTTATTTTTTTACTTTTTTCGACATACTATACTATGACTTTTTTCATAAAATTTTCAACATACTATACTAAGACTTTTTTCATAAAATTTTCGACATACTATACTATGACTTTTTTTATGACTTTTTTTTTACATACTATACATTAACTTTTTTTATGACTTTTTTCGACAAACTATGACTTTTATAGGACATTTTTTTGACAAACTATACTATGACTTTTTTTCATAAAACTATCGACATACTATACTGCGAATTTTTTCTGTGAGTTTTTTTACGACATACTATACCATGACTTTTTTTATGACTTTTTTTTTACATACTATACTATGACTTTTTTTTATGACTTTTTCGACAAATTATGACTTTTTATAGGACATTTTTTTGACAAACTATACTACGACCTTTTTTAGGCGGTTTTTCTGACATACTATAATATGACTTTTTTTTAAGACTTTTTTTTTCGTCATACTATACTAATTTTTTTTTTTACTTGTTTCGACAAACTATACTATGATTTTTTTCATAAAATTTTCATCATACTATACTATGACTTTTTTCATAAAATTTTCAACATACTATACTATGACTTTTTTTCATAAAATTTTCGACATACTAAACTATGACTTTTTTTTGACATACTATACTATAACTTTTTTTAATGACTTTTTTTTGACATACTGTGCTGTGACTTTTTTTTATGACTTTTTTCGACATACTATGTCTTTTTATAGGACATTTTTTTAACATACTATACTATGACTTTTTTTTTTTACTTTTTTTTTCGACATACTATACTATGACTTTTTTTAGGACATTTTTTTGACATACTATACTTTGACTTTTTTTTATGACTTTTTTCGACATACTATGACTTTTTTAGGACTTTTTCGATATACTATACTATGACTTTTTTTGGGACTATTTTCGATATACTATACTATGACTTTTTTTTTTACTTTTTTCGACATACTATACAATGACTTTTTTTTCATAAAATTTTCGACTTACTATACTATGAGTTTTTTTTTCATAACATTTGCGACATACTATACTATGGCTTTTTTTTTTTTACTTTTATTGACAATCTATATTATGACTTTTTTTCTTGAAATCTTCGACATACTATACTATCACTTTTTTGTGAAATTTCTCAACATACTATACTAATTTTATTTATTTTTTTTTCGACATTCTATACTATGACTTTTTTCATAAAATTTTCAACATACTATACTATGACTTTTTTTCATAAAATTTTCAACATACTAAACTATGACTTTTTTTTGACATACTATACTATAACTTTCTTTAATGACTTTTTTTTGACATACTGTGCTATGACTTTTTTTTATGACTTTTTTCGACATACTATGACTTTTTATAGGACATTTTTTTAACATACTATACTATGACTTTTTTTTTTTACTTTTTTTTTCGACATACTATACTATGACTTTTTTTAGGACATTTTTTTGTCATACTATACTTTGACTTTTTTTTATGACTTTTTTCGACATACTATGACTTTTTTAGGACTTTTTCGATATACTATACTATGACTTTTTTTGGGACTATTTTCGACATACTATACTACGACTTTTTTTTTTACTTTTTTCGACATACTATACTATGACTTTTTTTTCATAAAATTTTCGACATACGATACTATGAGTTTTTTTTCCATAACATTTGCGACGTACTATACTATGACTTTTTTTTTTTTACTTTTTTTGACAATCTATATTATGACCTTTTTTCTTGAAATCTTCGACATACTATACTATCACTTTTTTGTGAAATTTTTCGACATACTATACTATGACTTTTTTTTTACTTTTCTCAACATACTATACTAATTTTATTTTTTTACTTTTTTCGACATACTATACTATGAATTTTTTCATAAAATTTTCAACTAACTATACTATGACTTTTTTCATAAAATTTTCGACATACTATACTATGACTTTTTTTTTACATACTATACTATGACTTTTTGTATGACTTTTTTTCGACATACTATACTATGACTTTTTTTTTTACATTTTTCGACATACTATACTATGACTTTTTTTAGGACTTTTTCAACATACTATGTCATTTTCTTTTTTTTACATTTTTCGACATACTATAGTATTTTTTTTTTTTTACTTTTTTCGACATACTATACTATGACTTTTTTCATAAAATTTTCGACATACTACACTATGTCTTTTTTCATAACATTTTTGACATACTATACCATGACTTTTTTTTTACATACTATACTATGACTTTTATTTATGACTTTTTTCGACAAATTATGACTTTTTATAGGACATTTTTTGACAAACTATGCTATGACTTTTTTTTGAGTTTTTTTTTCGACATACTATACTATGACTTTTTTTTTTACTTTTTTCGACAAACTATACTATGAGTTTTTAAAAAAAAAAAAAATTCGACATACTATACTGCGACTTTTTTTTGTGAAATTTTTCAACATACTATATAATGACTTTTTTTTTAACTTTTTTTGTCATACTATACTATGACTTTTCTTTTCATACAATTTTTCGACATACTATACTATGACTTTTTTTTTTACTTTTTTCGACATACTATACAATGAGTTTTTTTTTTTTACTTTTTTCGACATGCTATAGTATGACTTTTTTTTTTTACTTTTTTCGACATGCTATACTATGACTTTTTTTTTTTACTTTTTTCGACATACTATATACTATGACTTTTTTTAAGACTTTTTCGACAAATTATGACTTTTTATAGGACATTTTTTTGACAAACTATACTATGACTTTTTTTTGTGACTTTTTTTTCCGACAAACTATACTACGACTTTTTTTAGGCGTTTTTTTTTACATACTATACTATGACTTTTTTTTAAGACTTTTTTTCATCATACTATACTAATTTTTTTTTTTACTTTTTTCGACAAACTATACTATGACTTTTTTCATAAAATTTTCATCATACTATACTATGACTTTTTTCATAAAATTTTCCACATACTATACTATGACTTTTTTTCATAAAATTTTCAACATACTAAACTATGACTTTTTTTTGAAATACTATACTATAACTTTTTTTAATGACTTTTTTTTGACATACTGTGCTATGACTTTTTTTTATGACTTTTTTCGACATACTATGACTTTTTATAGGACATTTTTTTAACATACTATACTATGACTTTTTTTTTTTACTTTTTTTTCGACATACTATACTATGACTTTTTTTAGGAAATTTTTTTGATATACTATACTTTGACTTTTTTTCATGACTTTTTTCGACATACTATGACTTTTTTTTTTACTTTTTTCGACATACTATACTATGACTTTTTTTTCATGAAATTTTCGTCATACTATACTATGAGTTTTTTTTTCATAACATTTGCGACGTACTATACTATGACTTTTTTTTTTTTAATTTTTTTGACAATCTATAATATGACTTTTTTTCTTGAAATCTTCGACATACTATACTATCACTTTTTTGTGAAATTTTTCGACATACTATACTGACTTTTTTTTTACTTTTCTCAACATACTATACTAATTTTATTTTTTTACTTTTTTCGACATACTATACTATGACTTTTTTCATAATATTTTCAACATACTATACTATGACTTTTTTCATGAAATTATTCGACATACTATATGACTTTTTTTTTTACTTTTTTCGTCATACTATACTATGACTTTTCTTTTCATACAATTTTTCGACATACTATACTATGACTTTTTTTTTTTACTTTTTTCGACATGCTATACTATGACTTTTTTTTTTTACTTTTTTCGACATACTATATACTATGACTTTTTTTTATGACTTTTTCGACAAATTATGACTTTTTATAGGACATTTTTTTGACAAACTATACTATGACTTTTTTTTGTGACTTTTTTTTCCGACAAACTATACTACGACTTTTTTTAGGCGTTTTTTTTTACATACTATACTATGACTTTTTTTTAAGACTTTTTTTCATCATACTATACTAATTTTTTTTTTTACTTTTTTCGACAAACTATACTATGACTTTTTTCATAAAATTTTCATCATACTATACTATGACTTTTTTCATAAAATTTTCCACATACTATACTATGACTTTTTTTCATAAAATTTTCAACATACTAAACTATGACTTTTTTTTGAAATACTATACTATAACTTTTTTTAATGACTTTTTTTTGACATACTGTGCTATGACTTTTTTTTATGACTTTTTTCGACATACTATGACTTTTTATAGGACATTTTTTTAACATACTATACTATGACTTTTTTTTTTTACTTTTTTTTCGACATACTATACTATGACTTTTTTTAGGACATTTTTTTGACATACTATACTTTGACTTTTTTTCATGACTTTTTTCGACATACTATGACTTTTTTTTTTACTTTTTTCGACATACTATACTATGACTTTTTTTTCATAAAATTTTCGACATACTATACTATGAGTTTTTTTTTCATAACATTTGCGACGTACTATACTATGACTTTTTTTTTTTTACTTTTTTTGACAATCTATATTATGACCTTTTTTCTTGAAATCTTCGACATACTATACTATCACTTTTTTGTGAAATTTTTCGACATACTATACTGACTTTTTTTTTACTTTTCTCAACATACTATACTAATTTTATTTTTTTACTTTTTTCGACATACTATACTATGACTTTTTTCATAATATTTTCAACATACTATACTATGACTTTTTTCATAAAATTTTCGACATACTATACTATGACTTTTTTCATGACTTTTTTTTTACATACTATACTTTGACTTTTTTTATGACTTTTTTCGACAAACTATGACTTTTATAGGACATTTTTTTGACAAACTATACTATGACTTTTTTTCATAAAATTATCGACATACTATACTGCAAATTTTTTCTTTGAAATTTTTCAACATACTATACTTTAACTTTTTTTCATGAAATTATTCGACATACTATATGACTTTTTTTTTTACTTTTTTCGTCATACTATACTATGACTTTTCTTTTCATACAATTTTTCGACATACTATACTGACTTTTTTTTTTTACTTTTTTCGACATGCTATACTATGACTTTTTTTTTTTACTTTTTTCGACATACTATACTATGACTTTTTTTCATAAAATTTTCAACATATTAAACTATGACTTTTTTTTGACATACTATACTATAACTTTTTTTAATGACTTTTTTTTGACATACTGTGCTATGACTTTTTTTTATGACTTTTTTCGACATACTATGACTTTTTATAGGACATTTTTTTAACATACTATACTATGACTTTTTTTTTTTACTTTTTTTTTCGACATACTATACTATGACTTTTTTTAGGACATTTTTTTGACATACTATACTTTGACTTTTTTTTATGACTTTTTTCGACATACTATGACTTTTTTAGGACTTTTTCGATATACTATACCATGACTTTTTTTGGGACTATTTTCGACATACTATACTACGACTTTTTTTTTTACTTTTTTCGACATACTATACTATGACTTTTTTTTCATAAAATTTTCGACATACTATACTATGAGTTTTTTTTCCATAACATTTGCGACGTACTATACTATGACTTTTTGTATGACTTTTTTTCGACATACTATACTATGACTTTTTTTTTTACATTTTTCGACATACTATACTATGACTTTTTTTAGGACTTTTTCAACATACTATGTCATTTTCTTTTTTTACATTTTTCGACATACTATAGTATTTTTTTTTTTTACTTTTTTCGACATACTATACTATGACTTTTTTCATAAAATTTTCGACATACTATACTATGTCTTTTTTCATAACATTTTTGACATACTATACCATGACTTTTTTTTTACATACTATACTATGACTTTTATTTATGACTTTTTTCGACAAATTATGACTTTTTATAGGACATTTTTTGACAAACTATGCTATGACTTTTTTTTTAGTTTTTTTTTCGACATACTATACTATGACTTTTTTTTTTACTTTTTTCGACAAACTATACTATGAGTTTTTAAAAAAAAAAAAAATTCGACATACTATACTGCGACTTTTTTTTGTGAAATTTTTCAACATACTATATAATGACTTTTTTTTTAACTTTTTTTGTCATACTATACTATGACTTTTCTTTTCATACAATTTTTCGACATACTATACTATGACTTTTTTTTTTTACTTTTTTCGACATGCTATACTATGACTTTTTTTTTTTACTTTTTTCGACATACTATATACTATGACTTTTTTTTATGACTTTTTCGACAAATTATGACTTTTTATAGGACATTTTTTTGACAAACTATACTATGACTTTTTTTTGTGACTTTTTTTTCCGACAAACTATACTACGACTTTTTTTAGGCGTTTTTTTTTACATAATATACTATGACTTTTTTTTAAGGCTTTTTTTCGTCATACTATACTAATTTTTTTTTTTACTTTTTTCGACAAACTATACTATGACTTTTTTTTTGTGACTTTTTTTTCCGACAAACTATACTACGACTTTTTTTAGGCGTTTTTTTTGACATTCTATACTATGACTTTTTTTTAAGACTTTTTTTTTCGTCATACTATACTAATTTTTTTTTTTACTTTTTTCGACAAACTATACTATGACTTTTTTCATAAAATTTTCAACATACTATACTATGACTTTTTTCATAAAATTTTCGACATACTATACTATGACTTTTTTTTTACTTTTCTCAACACACTATACTAATTTTAATTTTTTACTTTTTTCGACATACTATACTATGACTTTTTTCATAAAATTTTCAACATACTATACTATGACTTTTTTTCATAAAATTATCGACATACTATACTATGACTTTTTTTTTTACTTTTTTCGACAAACTATACTATGAGTTTTTAAAAAAAAAAAAAATTCGACATACTATACTGCGACTTTTTTTTGTGAAATTTTTCAACATACTATATAATGACTTTTTTTTTAACTTTTTTTTACATACTATACTATGACTTTTTTTTAAGACTTTTTTTCGTCATACTATACTAATTTTTTTTTTTACTTTTTTCGACAAACTATACTATGACTTTTTTCATAAAATTTTCATCATACTATACTATGACTTTTTTCATAATATTTTCAACATACTATACTATGACTTTTTTCATAAAATTTTCGACATACTATACTATGACTTTTTTCATGACTTTTTTTTTACATACTATACTTTGACTTTTTTTATGACTTTTTTCGACAAACTATGACTTTTATAGGACATTTTTTTGACAAACTATACTATGACTTTTTTTCATAAAATTATCGACATACTATACTGCGAATTTTTTCTTTGAAATTTTTCAACATACTATACTTTAACTTTTTTTCATGAAATTATTCGACATACTATATGACTTTTTTTTTTACTTTTTTCGTCATACTATACTATGACTTTTCTTTTCATACAATTTTTCGACATTCTATACTGACTTTTTTTTTTTACTTTTTTCGACATGCTATACTATGACTTTTTTTTTTACTTTTTTCGACATACTATATACTATGACTTTTTTTCATGAAAGTTGACTTTCATGACTTTTTTTTTACATACTATACTATGACTTTTTTTTATGACTTTTTCGACAAATTATGACTTTTTATAGGACATTTTTTTGACAAACTATACTATGACTTTTTTTTGTGACTTTTTTTTCCGACAAACTATACTACGACTTTTTTTAGGCGTTTTTTTTGACATTCTATACTATGACTTTTTTTTAAGACTTTTTTTTTCGTCATACTATACTAATTTTTTTTTTTACTTTTTTCGACAAACTATACTATGACTTTTTTCATAAAATTTTCAACATACTATACTATGACTTTTTTCATAAAATTTTCGACATACTATACTATGACTTTTTTTTTACTTTTCTCAACACACTATACTAATTTTAATTTTTTACTTTTTTCGACATACTATACTATGACTTTTTTCATAAAATTTTCAACATACTATACTATGACTTTTTTTCATAAAATTATCGACATACTATACTATGACTTTTTTTTTTACTTTTTTCGACAAACTATACTATGAGTTTTTAAAAAAAAAAAAAATTCGACATACTATACTGCGACTTTTTTTTGTGAAATTTTTCAACATACTATATAATGACTTTTTTTTTTACTTTTTTTGTCATACTATACTATGACTTTTCTTTTCATACAATTTTTCGACATACTATACTATGACTTTTTTTTTTTACTTTTTTCGACATGCTATACTATGACTTTTTTTTTTTACTTTTTTCGACATACTATATACTATGACTTTTTTTTATGACTTTTTCGACAAATTATGACTTTTTATAGGACATTTTTTTGACAAACTATACTATGACTTTTTTTTGTGACTTTTTTTTCCGACAAACTATACTACGACTTTTTTTAGGCGTTTTTTTTTACATACTATACTATGACTTTTTTTTAAGACTTTTTTTCGTCATACTATACTAATTTTTTTTTTTACTTTTTTCGACAAACTATACTATGACTTTTTTCATAAAATTTTCATCATACTATACTATGACTTTTTTCATAATATTTTCAACATACTATACTATGACTTTTTTCATAAAATTTTCGACATACTATACTATGACTTTTTTCATGACTTTTTTTTTACATACTATACTTTGACTTTTTTTATGACTTTTTTCGACAAACTATGACTTTTATAGGACATTTTTTTGACAAACTATACTATGACTTTTTTTCATAAAATTATCGACATACTATACTGCGAATTTTTTCTTTGAAATTTTTCAACATACTATACTTTAACTTTTTTTCATGAAATTATTCGACATACTATATGACTTTTTTTTTTACTTTTTTCGTCATACTATACTATGACTTTTCTTTTCATACAATTTTTCGACATTCTATACTGACTTTTTTTTTTTACTTTTTTCGACATGCTATACTATGACTTTTTTTTTTACTTTTTTCGACATACTATATACTATGACTTTTTTTCATGAAAGTTGACTTTCATGACTTTTTTTTTACATACTATACTATGACTTTTTTTTATGACTTTTTCGACAAATTATGACTTTTTATAGGACATTTTTTTGACAAACTATACTATGACTTTTTTTTGTGACTTTTTTTTCCGACAAACTATACTACGACTTTTTTTAGGCGTTTTTTTTGACATTCTATACTATGAATTTTTTTTAAGACTTTTTTTTTCGTCATACTATACTAATTTTTTTTTTTACTTTTTTCGACAAACTATACTATGACTTTTTTCATAAAATTTTCAACATACTATACTATGACTTTTTTCATAAAATTTTCGACATACTATACTATGACTTTTTTTTTACTTTTCTCAACACACTATACTAATTTTAATTTTTTACTTTTTTCGACATACTATACTATGACTTTTTTCATAAAATTTTCAACATACTATACTATGACTTTTTTTCATAAAATTATCGACATACTATACTATGACTTTTTTTTTTACTTTTTTCGACAAACTATACTATGAGTTTTTAAAAAAAAAAAAAATTCGACATACTATACTGCGACTTTTTTTTGTGAAATTTTTCAACATACTATATAATGACTTTTTTTTTAACTTTTTTTGTCATACTATACTATGACTTTTCTTTTCATACAATTTTTCGACATACTATACTATGACTTTTTTTTTTTACTTTTTTCGACATGCTATACTATGACTTTTTTTTTTTACTTTTTTCGACATACTATATACTATGACTTTTTTTTATGACTTTTTCGACAAATTATGACTTTTTATAGGACATTTTTTTGACAAACTATACTATGACTTTTTTTTGTGACTTTTTTTTCCGACAAACTATACTACGACTTTTTTTAGGCGTTTTTTTTTACATACTATACTATGACTTTTTTTTAAGACTTTTTTTCGTCATACTATACTAATTTTTTTTTTTACTTTTTTCGACAAACTATACTATGACTTTTTTCATAAAATTTTCATCATACTATACTATGACTTTTTTCATAATATTTTCAACATACTATACTATGACTTTTTTCATAAAATTTTCGACATACTATACTATGACTTTTTTCATGACTTTTTTTTTACATACTATACTTTGACTTTTTTTATGACTTTTTTCGACAAACTATGACTTTTATAGGAAATTTTTTTGACAAACTATACTATGACTTTTTTTCATAAAATTATCGACATACTATACTGCGAATTTTTTCTTTGAAATTTTTCAACATACTATACTTTAACTTTTTTTCATGAAATTATTCGACATACTATATGACTTTTTTTTTTACTTTTTTCGTCATACTATACTATGACTTTTCTTTTCATACAATTTTTCGACATTCTATACTGACTTTTTTTTTTTACTTTTTTCGACATGCTATACTATGACTTTTTTTTTTACTTTTTTCGACATACTATATACTATGACTTTTTTTCATGAAAGTTGACTTTCATGACTTTTTTTTTACATACTATACTATGACTTTTTTTTATGACTTTTTCGACAAATTATGACTTTTTATAGGACATTTTTTTGACAAACTATACTATGACTTTTTTTTGTGACTTTTTTTTCCGACAAACTATACTACGACTTTTTTTAGGCGTTTTTTTTGACATTCTATACTATGACTTTTTTTTAAGACTTTTTTTTTCGTCATACTATACTAATTTTTTTTTTTACTTTTTTCGACAAACTATACTATGACTTTTTTCATAAAATTTTCAACATACTATACTATGACTTTTTTCATAAAATTTTCGACATACTATACTATGACTTTTTTTTTACTTTTCTCAACACACTATACTAATTTTAATTTTTTACTTTTTTCGACATACTATACTATGACTTTTTTCATAAAATTTTCAACATACTATACTATGACTTTTTTTCATAAAATTATCGACATACTATACTATGACTTTTTTTTTTACTTTTTTCGACAAACTATACTATGAGTTTTTAAAAAAAAAAAAAATTCGACATACTATACTGCGACTTTTTTTTGTGAAATTTTTCAACATACTATATAATGACTTTTTTTTTAACTTTTTTTGTCATACTATACTATGACTTTTCTTTTCATACAATTTTTCGACATACTATACTATGACTTTTTTTTTTTACTTTTTTCGACATGCTATACTATGACTTTTTTTTTTTACTTTTTTCGACATACTATATACTATGACTTTTTTTTATGACTTTTTCGACAAATTATGACTTTTTATAGGACATTTTTTTGACAAACTATACTATGACTTTTTTTTGTGACTTTTTTTTCCGACAAACTATACTACGACTTTTTTTAGGCGTTTTTTTTTACATACTATACTATGACTTTTTTTTAAGACTTTTTTTCGTCATACTATACTAATTTTTTTTTTTACTTTTTTCGACAAACTATACTATGACTTTTTTCATAAAATTTTCATCATACTATACTATGACTTTTTTCATAATATTTTCAACATACTATACTATGACTTTTTTCATAAAATTTTCGACATACTATACTATGACTTTTTTCATGACTTTTTTTTTACATACTATACTTTGACTTTTTTTATGACTTTTTTCGACAAACTATGACTTTTATAGGACATTTTTTTGACAAACTATACTATGACTTTTTTTCATAAAATTATCGACATACTATACTGCGAATTTTTTCTTTGAAATTTTTCAACATACTATACTGTGATGGAATTTTCTACTATTCCTCTCTCCTTGTTAGAGAGGTCAGGGTGTCCCTCTGTTGACGTTATTGGAGTGGAGTCCTATCTAGGAGCTCCACCATTATCTGTACAGCTGTGTCTGTAGTAGGGACCATGGAGCCAGTCTTTGTGGCATCCAGGGTCAGAGATGCCAGAGGAACCAAGTAAGTCAAAACATGATAAGGGGGTTAAAACACTGAGCACCAGGGGGAAAGGGGAGAGTTGTGAGGGCTTCACGCAGAGAGCACATCAATGGTGGAGACCTGACAATTGCTCCTTGATCAAGCTTCAATAAACCTTCTTTGTAAGACATCAGCAGCTTCGGGGCCTCTTCCTTCCTATTGACTGAGTTAACCTGAGTATTCAGAAATTCCACAACAAAGTGGCGTCACGAACAGGATCTCAAAACAACAACAGAACTGGTAAGTGCAAATTATCAGTTTTGCCTTACCATGTCTGTGTTTGACGAGATCAAAAAAAGAATCTGCAAATTTGAAAATTTAGCTTCAAAATAACGCTCCATTCTTAAGGGAGTAAAATAATAACAAGGTTGAGTAATTTCTGAAATTTGGAACATTTTGGAACAAACAGGAAAATTGTTAATGAATAACCGGGGAATGAAAATAAGGTTTACCACTATGTTTATGGTAAAATGGTAATATTAAGAAGGTAATATTACACTTCCAGCAGGGTGGGTGGGTTTGAAGATAAAAATCTGTGAGTTGCGGTCAATTGGGACTACCACAGTACCACCAACAGGGGTGGTTGAGTTTCCGGGTCAAGCTTCGGGCAAGACTCAACCAGGGGTGAGACTCCCATGAGGTCTGGTTCTAGGGGGAAAGACGTTTCCGGGGTAGTATTAGTAGGACTACCTCGGCCAGACCAAGATTGGCGACTATCTCCCTCTGTGTCCTGGGGGAAACAGGGAAGCTCCGGGGGAGACCCCGGGAGCCTAGGTGCCGATATTGTTTGTGTACACGAGGCGTAGGGCTTGCGGAGCCCCGTCTTAAAAGAGTTCCGAACCAACACCGCTGCTGGAAGGGAAGGGAAGGGATAAAAGGAGGAGAAGCTGTTGATGCTGATAAGTGTTATTGATGTGCATGCGCCCTTTTTGTATGTCAATGCTGTTGAATATTTGCTGCTACTTGTTTACTGAGGTGCAACTGCTTTGCTGGCTTATGCTGCTGAACTTTGCTGAATAACTGTATTAGATCAAGTGCTGAATAAAATGGGTGACCAAACGTCCAAAGCAGCAAAGGAACCAGAAAATTTAAACATAAGACCGACTTTAAAACAGCAAAGGCTTGAGAGGTCAAACCAGTCAAATGACCGAGAGAGTAAAAAAGCAGTAGAAAGAAGACAACATGTCTTTGATAAACACCATACTAACACCAAATCTCACATAAAGCCAGAAAATCCAACCACATTTTTTTGAAAAGATGTATATGCCCTCTGGACCCGCTGGGATAGTGGGCAGACAGGCCGGATGGAAGTATGTAGCTCCGTTCACGGCATTGATGTGTGATTGGACGGATGGTGCATGGCCGCATGGAGGCTCACTTGAGACGGAGAAACTGCAGCTGGCTGAGATAAATGGCCATGGCGACATTGGAAATCCAGAATGGGATTTTTCATACATGAGAAAGTGTGTGACGGTGTGAGAAAAAGTCGCTGCTCTGCAGAGCCGTGGTGGGAAAGTGAGTGAGAATGGCTATGAATGGGGTTTGGATGCATTCAGGAAAATGGTGGATGAATGCGTACCAATTATTGCAACATGTCACATGCCTCTGTTAGAGCTCATATTGCAGACCAGAGCGGCTGAGATAGTGAGAATCAGACAGTGAAAAAATGTGCAAAGGCGATGGGTACGATAGGATTAAACGCCAAGGTAAAACTCCGTCCCCTCAGTGTTTGTTGTCTGTTGACGGAAGCTAAAATCCCACTTTAAGAGCAATTGAATTGAATTTAACAAATTCACTGTTTCACTTTACCCCAAGATAACAATAAGGCAGAAGCTTCAGAGGCAGAGTTAGTAAGAAAGCAGACAGAAGAGTTGATGTATTTCGATCACTGCTGCAGTTGAAAGGGAGAGACACGGAGAGGAGCAGAAGTGGCCGCCCTGCAAGGAGTTAGCAGAGCATCTGGCTCAGAATTCATTGATGATCCACCCAGAGGGGCGAAGCCAAGAAACACACCAAGACACTGACACAGACACACACAGCTACAGGCTGCAGGGTTTGTGTCCAGAGTAAGGGGGAGAGGCCGAAGGATGGCTAATTCAGCTAACTCATTTACTAATTTTGATGGGCCAATGGGTTATTAGGCGAAGGTGAATTATAACGTTATCATGAAGTGTTCAAATGTAATCTTGTAGAATGTAGTTTTGGTGAAGAGACTTGAATAAATTCAGTTGTTTGAATGAGATGTGTTCACAGCAATATAAAATAGATAGTAGAAAGGTTTGTTTAACAGTAGCTCTAAGCAGCTTATAATACATACTTCAAATTACGAATGCCAAGATTCTGTAGAAAGCAACCAGAGATGGTAATTGTTGCAAGACTGACCAAGACAGTTTTGATGAATTTTTTATATGTTTTCTGTCAGTTTGAAAAAGTGCGTTTATAATGATCAGTGGGTAAAAATACTGTTTCTTTCAATAGTCTGGTGGCTTTGAGGAGAGCATATTAATTGTATGTTTCGTATATCTATGAATTATAACAATTGTGCAACTCCCTGTTGATTTTATTTATTTTTTTACCATAACCTGATGTTAAATCATAGGCCTACTTAATAATACATGTAGCTAAGTGTTGATTTATATAACCTTAACTTGATACAGGCTACAACAAGTTTTTAAAACAATTTAGAGATTGGCTAGATTTGTCAGAAGATCCCACGTTACCATTTAAGTAAATGGTAACACTGTTGAAGGCTCAGATGAATTGCACTAATTTTTGATCTCTGAAAAATGTGGAGAGATGGGGAGAGATTTGCTTTGTAAACTTCATGCATCTATTCATTGCACTCCGGACGGGTTATATTTAACTATTCCAGAGGACAAGGCCGTGCAGGCAATGCAGTTTTTACAATCAACAGTTGATCAATTGTACTGCTGGACATTGCCAAATTTTCAGATGAGGGACACATTCACTGTGTCTAACTTTCAGAAAATCGCAAAGATATCACCAACTTGCGCTACATTGATGTCTGCTATGAGGCCTCTCTTACGTTGTGAATGCACAGCTGCCTTTAACCCTTCAGAAGAATTAATTCAATTGGCTGGTACCCATTTAGACAAAAAAGAAAAATTAGAATGCGATCAAATTTTGTTTGTAGGCCCAGAGGGGAGCGCTCTTCCAATGCTGTTGACAGAGAAACAAAGTGAATTATTTGATGATAACGATTCTTTTCCTCTCATTGCAGTGGCAGTCACACCTGGACATGAGGCTAGGGAACTTGGGAAAATGGTGGCTCGGTGCCAGACATTGAGAGCCAGTAATGAGGGCTCTCCATCCCAAATGGTAACTACATTAGGCTATGATTTGTATATGATCAACATGCCAGCACGCATTGAGTTACCGGAAAGCACCTTTATCGTGCAGCAGCCTCCCCTGGCGACAGAATATGGACCTCCGTCAGAACTCGCTGAGGTTCCAGCTATTTTATGGGCTAGACATAAAAATCATGTGGGTTTTGTAAATTCGGCTCCGCCCCACCTAGTGACGCTTAAGGCTAATGCTAAGCTACCTATGATTCGGCAGTACAGCCTCCCCCCTAAAGCAATTGCAGGAATTGAAGGAGTGATCCAGTCTCTGTTGGATCAGGGCGTGCTTGTTTACACAAACAGCCCCTGCAACACACCCATTTTGCCAATTCCTAAGCCTGGTAGACCAGACGAATGGCGCTTCGTGCAAGATTTGCAAGCAATTAACAACATTGTGGTTCCAATGACTCCATTAGTCCCTGACACCAACTCCATCTTAGCTTCATTACCAGCCAACTCAACGCACTACACAGTCATTGATCTATGTTCAGCTTTCTTTTCCATTCCACTGCATCCAGACAGCCAGTATCTGTTTGCGTTTACTTTTAAAGGTCGACAGCTGACCTGGCGAAGACTAGTCCAGCGGTACTCCCAATCCCCGAGCGTGTACGCAGCAGCGGTGAGACGCGATCTGGAAGATCTCGATCTGCCAGGAGGATCAAGCCTCCTTCAATATGCAGATGACCTTTTGGTGGCATCCCCATCATTAGGCGCGTGTCGCTCCGACTCCATCTTGTTGCTCAAAAGACTGGCGGAGTGTGGCCACAGGACGTCACTCACCAAACTGCAGTTCTGCCTGCCTGAGGTCACGGATCTGGGACATGTGTTGAAGAACGGCCAGCGGCTGTTATCGCCAGAAAGAGTGAGACTGTTGGTGGACATGCCTCCTCCGAGGACTAAGAAAGAAATGCATTCATTCATTGGGATGGCTAATTATTGCAGGCACTGGGTTTTTGAGTATGCAGCATTGGACTCTGTTTTGCGAGCCGCTACATTGCAAACGGCTCCACCCATTGTGGAATGGACTGAAGCTATGTTAAAAGCGTTCCAGGATCTGAAACACGCGTTGTTACAGGCCCCAGCATTGGGCCTGCCGGACTACAACTTGCCGTTCCATCTACACGTGCATGAAAAGGAGGGTTTTACTACCGGTATCCTGGTACAGAAACATGGTTCGCATTACCGTCCTGTTGCGTACTATTCGGCTCGATTGGGACCCGTGGTGTTAGGCATGCCAGGGTGTTTGAGAGCTGTGGCCTCTGTAGCTATGATGATTGATAAAATAAGAACCCATAGTACTGGCTCATGACTGTGTAGTCCACGTTCCACATGCAGTTTTACACATTTTGAACACCGCACCAACACAACACATGACAACAGCACGTCGCTCAGGTTATGAGGCTATCATTTTGTCCAGCCCACACATTACACTAAAACGCTCAGCACCGCTAAATCCAGCCACTCTCCTTCCACTGATCGAAACTGATGATGATCATGATTGCGATACCGTTATTGCAACATGTTCCTCTCCAAGGCCAGACCTCCAGCAGACACCAATCCCAAATTCAGATGTAATTTACTACACTGATGGCTCTGTTAGCAGACCATCTGACGTTACACGGTTGGTTGGCTATGCCATACTTAAATATTGATTTACTGAAATATAATGATCATACAAAAACGATAGAATTTGTTAATGTTATGTTTAGCTTGAGTTCCTATCCGTCCATTTTTAAAGCCAAGTAGAATAACAAAGGATAGTTTAACATTGATTGATAATATTTTCATTAAAGTAATTGATGGGGAGATAATTAGTGGACTGTTAGTGACTGATTTAAGTGATTATTTGCCTGTTTTTACAGTATTGGAGATTAACAATAAGAAACAGAACAATTTGATTAGAATAAAATCACCAGAGGTAATTATAGCTTTTAAGACAGAACTCTTGAATTATGACTGGCAAGAAGTTTATGTAGATTATATTAATGAATCATATGAAGCATTTTTAGAGACATTCTTGACAATTTATGACTGACATTGTCCATTGAAAGAGTATATCAAACAAAATTCCTGGGAGTGATTATAGATCAGAAACTTTGTTGGAATCCACATATAGAATTGTGGATAGGTTGTGTATTTTTGAAACAGATAAAGTGAGAAACAATGTTAAATATAGTCTCAGTTTTTGAGAGTTAAATTATGGAACAGGCTTAGTGATGAGTTGACATTTTGTAGCTCTCTGTTGAGCTTCAAAAAAGCCTTAAAATGTGAAATAAGTAAGGATTACAATTTAGAGTAAATTTGATTTTTCTTTCCTTTGTAATGCTGATATTCTGGTTAATTTATTGATTGTATAGGAGAGGCAACAATAAGCCTTGGGGCTTCAGCCTATTCCTTTTTCGGTCTTTGAGTATATGAACGTTGTTGTGTGAAATGGATACAGTGTTGGTTTATATTCACTATTAATTAATTCATTCATTCATTCATTCATAGTGAATGACTGAGACGTGATTAATAAAAACATATTGATTTCTGTTAAGAACAGAGTTTCTGAGCCACTTATTAAAATTACCATGAAAGCCATATCTGTCCTCGTTCTCTCCTACATGGGCTAGCACATGTGGCACATGGACCTGCACATGTAGGAAGAGGGGGGATGAATGAGGTAATTTGTTCACAATGGTTTGCGCCAGGCATCACACAGGTCTCACAAACACTTGGAGAAAGGTGCACGACATGCCAACAAACCAGGAGAAAGAACAGTTCGATAAAACATGACCATCCACCGCCACAATCGGGCGCTTTTGTAAATATACAGATCGATTTTGTACATATGCCAAATTCAAAAGTTTTCAAATACTTGTTGACAACAACAGGTCTGAAATGGACTGACGAATTGTGTTGTACTCCATTCGCAGTACACCAAGTGCTACGACAGGGCTAAGCCCACACGAGGTGCTCATGGGAAGATCAATGTCAACAGGGTCAAGTCCCCCGTTGACACCAAATAAAACTTCGCTGCTTTGGACTGAGGAATCCCTGGTTGATTATGTTAAGGCACTAACCAAAGTTTTAAGAAGGTATCAATTACAGGTGGCAGAACGGCTCCCAAAACCCTCGGACGAGAGAAATGTACCCTTTTCAAAGTTGGTGATAAAGTACTAATTAAGTCTTTGGACAAGGTGTGTTCTCTGTTTGTCTCCCAGTTGGAAAGGCCCATACCAGGTACTGTTGGTGACCAGAACAGCAGTAAAGGTCAAAGGCAGAGCGGAATGGGTGCATGCTACAAGGTGCAGAGCAGCACCTCCGGCTCCTGCAGAGGTAATGCAGGGAGATGGCACGTGACAAGACGGTCACTCCTTCTCCTCTTACTGCTGAGTGGGCTCAGTCAGGGGACCGAGCAACCTAGTCTGAGGACATCGGAGCATGGGGGACCCCATGTTCCAGGCGCCGAGCGGAGCTTTGAGCTCGGTAGAACAACAAGCAATCCAGTGCTTGCAACCGGTGTGAGTACGGCTGAGCCACCACCCAACATTTTGTTACACACCAGAGTGGTGGACGAAAAGGAGGGGAGCGATACAGAGAAACTGAATAAACACAAACTCATTGCTCTTCCCCGACAGAAAAGAAACAGAGCATCGATCACCTTTGACTGTCCAAGCGACAGATGTGAACCAGGTAACTGTTTTTTGGCCCACCCCCAGAGTTATACAGGAGGTAAATGGTGGTGGGCGACGGAGGATGGGCGACAGGTGGAGACAGAGAGGGGGAGCCCAGGACGGTCACGAGTAAAGTCCACCCCTCTCTCCCCTGGGTCCAGGCCTCTTGAATTGTGGTGTTTTACAAAACAACAGCTCAAGCTCCACCCAGTTTGTTATGACTGGGACGCGAGCTATCAAGAGGCCAAAGGTCACGTAGAGGGCTGTTACCTCACTGTTCTGAGAGAAGATATACGAGACTATCTCTTCCAACCAACAGGTTTTGAATCCACTAACAACATAGGTGAACGAGAAGAACTAATTACAGGAAAAACGTCACTTAGAGACCAGAGACCAGTCCAACAGGAAACAAACACGGCCATTAGCTTAATGATTGATTACGCAAGAGAGAGAAATCTTAGTAACTGCTGGTTGTGTCAAAATATGCCTTCTTCCATGCATGCTCCAATGTTTAATCCAATCCCATTTTCAAAAGCTGATTATAAGGTGCTTAATTGGAATGATTTAGCATCCAGGATGGAAAAAGAAGCAGACTCCTGTTACACTCCAACTTATCCAATGGAGCCCGCTCAGTCACCACTCAACAAAAATCTCGCTGATTATGTCACCAAGCTAGTAAATGAAAAATATCTACCAATTGGATTTAATTATTCGGTTCTGTTCCATATTGCACACATTGAGGCGTACATAGAAGTCAGCTTCGAGTACAGAGTCCAAATTATTCTTGTCCAAACTAATTGTTCAAACCCTCCAGGAGGTCAGGTGTGCGTACCTCAGCCACACACCGCCACTGCTTTAGTCGAAGCATTAGTGTACATACAACCACGGTTTGGCACGAGAAACGTAGGATCAATTAAGATAAGAACACGCGAGTGCAACACACCGTTACAGGAACAACCAACACCCCTACGAGATTGTTCAACATATCTGCCCCCAGTAGCCATTCATGAGTTACAGAATGTTTCTCTTTGCTTCCGAGGAGTAGGAACAGGTCATGATGAGCTAGGAGACAGTAGTTGTCATAATGTGGTGAACGTCACTCTAAAACAATCCGCGCTACCTGAGAGAGTGTTTCTAGTGTGTGGTGACAGAGCCTACCGCTGCGTACCAGAAGAGGGCCCCCATGGAGTCTGATATTTGGCATATTTGATTCCCCTAATTCGAGAAGTAGAGTCCAAGGAAATAGCTTCTTTGTACACCCCATTACATAGGCATAAACGAGGAATTTCCACCGGTCAGAAAATAGCCAGCATCTTCCTACCCTGGTATGGTATTTATGTCAGCCAACAGGAGCTTGCCTCCTTGTCAAAAGTCTTAGAGAGTCACCTCAACGCTTCCAGTAGGGCAATGTTGGCCGAACACAAAGAACTACAAGAGGTCAAGACGGTGGCTTTACAGAACCGCATGGCACTTGATATGCTACTAGCAGCTCAAGGTGGAACATGTAAGCTCATAGGCACCGAGTGTTGTTCCTACATTTCTGACGCCACCACCGATGTAATGAATATGGCACATGACACCGCCTTAGGTATCAAAGAATTACATCTTGAACACGGTTTTAATATTGGAGATTTTTCAGGGCTGTTTGGTTCCTGGGGTTCAGGGCCGGTCAGATTCCTAGCTACTCTGATGGCGACCATTATCCTTCTCCTCCTCCTCTTCACATGTTTAGGGGCAATAATCAGAGTTGTTGTCCAGAAAACTGCTAGAACCGTGGTACAAGCCCCCCAGGTCCGTATAAGTGTGGGAGGCCAAGCACTCCATCATGTAGAGACCGTGCATTATGATAATGAGGAGGAGTTTGAAGATTGGGTTCAGCGTTTGGGGTTAGAAGACCTTAGTCTGGAGGAGGAGGGAGAAGAGGAGGGGGAAACAGAGGATCTGTAATCTCACATTTCTCCAACTGTGATCAGGCAGTCAGATAAGCTGCCGTCTGTTTTTATTTTTCATGATTGTGTTTAAATTGATACTTGATTTTGCCAACAAGGAAGACACCCACGTCACTGTGCATCGTATGTCTTGAGACCTCTCCACAGTGATGGCTCTGTGGTGCGCAAAGCACCTGAGCTGAAGAAGAAGACTTAATCAGTTAGAAATAATCATTTGAAAGAAGGAAAAAAATGTGTGTTAATCTAATATAATCAACCTTATTCATTATTTGACAAGTGGTATTGATTCCTATGATTCTGTGTTTTTAAATCAAAGCAATATTACAACATATTATTATGTCATGAAACACACACACATACAGTACTTAGCTTGCAGTACTAAAACATACATGTCACATTAACTCACACATCTCAGTACACACTCACAACACTTTCTATAAAGACACTGCATACACATTACACTCATCACATGGATGACAGTAAACACGGAGAATGAGTGGGATCTGTTACTCTCTCAAGGGTTAATTGTTTAATGTTTTCAATTTTTCAGGTAGTGAATTTTATAATAATCAAGGTATCCTGATATCAAAGGTTGTAGGGATTAATAGTAAAAGTGTTTACTCTTTAAGATGAACTTGGATCCTACATGAGTGATTTAGAAAACTGAAGGATTTGGGGAGGGGGTGTCCGGGCTGCATTGATGGTGTCCGAAAGGGGGGTGAAACTGCATCCTGCTTCCGGGTACCTCTGTGGGTAAGGACATCCCCATCTCAAAGGAAAAAAATGAAATGATTTATGATTTATGATTTACTTCTTTACTTAAATTTTGTTCCATTTATTTCTTGTTCCATTATCTATCTTGTTTAAAGAATGAAGATTGACTTTATATTAAGTTTAAAATTTAGTGTGTGATGTCATTTAATCAAGTGTGTTGGATTATATTTGAAACTTAATCAGGTAAATCACCCTACATCACCCTGGAGAGAATCGGGTTGACGGATCGGACAATGTGGGTTTTCCCTCTTTTGTCATCTGAGGTTTTACCTTTGTCCTGTCCAGATAGGGTAGTTAGCGCATCTGGTCTTTTTGCTCTATCTCCTGTAAAACGGAGGCAGAGTTTTTGGCCTTTTGTCAGTAGAGGCATGTGACCTGCGACCTCTGTCAAAGCTCTATAAACCTTTACAGGGTTTTGGAGGTCTACAGGTAATTTTCCTGGGTAGGCCTTAATGGGCTTGAGGATGGAACTCATAGGTCATTGCTAGAGGTTAAGGGTGAACCTTTTTGATAATTATGTATGATTCATGTTTTATTATCATCATTATATGCAACTAAAATAATACTTAACAAATGCCTAAAGGGAAGGGTTTTCGATTTGAATTAAATTCATCATATGTTTGTATGGTATTCCACTTGTTCCATCTGACATTTAGCATAAATATCATGTTATGTTACGGTTTTGGATTTTGACTGTAAAATTAGGCATTACTGCGTGAAGTGGATCAACCGTGACAATGCTCTGGTGCTCAATTGTCAAATTAATAGGACACACTGGGGGGGTAATTAGTGTTGATCTGTCGATCAAAAAGGAGGGGTTGTGATGGAATTTTCTACTATTCCTCTCTCCTTGTTAGAGAGGTCAGGGTGTCCCTCTGTTGACGTTATTGGAGTGGAGTCCTATCTAGGAGCTCCACCATTATCTGTACAGCTGTGTCTGTAGTAGGGACCATGGAGCCAGTCTTTGTGGCATCCAGGGTCAGAGATGCCAGAGGAACCAAGTAAGTCAAAACATGATAAGGGGGTAAAACACTGAGCACCAGGGGGAAAGGGGAGAGTTGTGAGGGCTTCACGCAGAGAGCACATCTATGGTGGAGACCTGACAATTGCTCCTTGATCAAGCTTCAATAAACCTTCTTTGTAAGACATCAGCAGCTTCGGGGCCTCTTCCTTCCTATTGACTGAGTTAACCTGAGTATTCAGAAATTCCACAACAACTATACTATGACTTTTTTTTTTACATTTTTCGACACACTATACTATGACTTTTTTTTTTTTAACTTTTTTCAACATACTATACTATGACTTTTTTGTGAAATTTTTCGACATACTATACTATGACTTTTTTTAGGACTTTTTCACCATACTATGATTTTTTTTTTTTTAATTTTTTCGAAATATTATCCTATGACTTTTTTTTTTTACTTTTTATGACATACTATACTATGACTTTTTTTAGGACTTTTCCAACATACTATGACTTTTTTACTTTTTTCAACATACTAAGCTATGACTTTTTTTTTTTACTTTTTACGACATACTATACTACGACTTTTTTTTGTGAAATTTTTCGACAGACCTTTTTTTTTTTACATTTTTCGACAAACTATACTATCACTATTTTAAGGAGTTTTTCGAGATACTATGACTTTTTTTAGGACTTTTTCAAGATACTATGACTTTTTTACTTTTCATAAAATTTTCGACATACTATACTCAGTTTTTTTTTTTATAACATTTGCGACATACTATACTATGACTTTTTTTTGTGAAATTTTTCGACATACTATACTATCACTTTTTTTTACATTTTTCGACTCACTATACTATGAATTTTTTTTTTACATTTTTCGACACACTATACTATGACTTTTTTAGGACTTTTTCAACATACTATGACTTTTTTACTTTTTACGACATACTATACTGACTTTTTTCATAAAATTTTCGACATACTATACTATGACTTTTTTTTTTTTACTTTTTTCAACATACTATACTATTAATTTTTTTTTAAATTTTTCGACACACTATACTATGACTTTTTTTAGGACTTTTTCAACATACTATGACTTTTTTACTTTTTACGACATACTATACTATGACTTTTTTCATAAAATTTTCAACACACTATACCATAACTTTTTTTAGGACTTTTTCAACATACTATGACTTTTTTTTTTTTTCTACTTTTTTCGGAATATTATACCGACTTTTTTTTTTTTACTTTTTATGACATACTATACTATGACTTTTTTTTTTGAAATTTTTCGACATACTATACTATGACTTTTTTTTGTGAAATTTTTCGACATACTATACTATCACTTTTTTTATGACTTTTTTTTTACATACTATATTATGACTTTTTTTGGGACTTTTTCAACATACTATGACTTTTTTTTTTACTTTTTTCGAAATATTATATTATGACTTTTTTTTTTTACTTTTACGACATACTATACTATGACTTTTTTTTAAACTTTTTTCAACATACTATACTATGACTTTTTTGTGAAATTTTTCGACATACTTTACTATCACTTTTTTTTTCTTTTTACGACATACTATACTATGACTTTTTTCATAACATTTTCGATATACTATATTACGAGGGTTTTTTTCATAACATTTTCGACATACTATACTATGACTTTTTTTTTTCCTTTTTTCAACATACTATACTATGACTTTTTTGTGAAATTTTTCGACATACTATACTATCACTTTTTTTTACATTTTTCGACACACTGTACTATGACTTTTTTTAGGACATTTTCAACGTACTATGAATTTTTTTTTTACTTTTTTCGACATATTATATTATGACTTTTTTTTTTACTTTTTACGACATACTATACTATGACTTTTTTTTGTGAAATTTTGACATACTATACTATGACTTTTTTTTTACTTTTTTCAACATACTATACTATGACTTTTTTTTAGGACTTTTTCAACATACTATGACTTTTTTACTTTTTACGATATACTATACTATGACTTTTTTCATAAAATTTTCGACATACTATACTATGACTTTTTTCATAACATTTTCGATACACTATATTATGAGTTTTTTTTTCATAACATTTTCGACATACTATACTATGACTTTTTTTTTTTTTACTTTTTTCAACATACCATACTATGACTTTTTTGTGAAATTTTGCGACATACTATACTATGACTTTCTTTTTTTACATTTTTCGACATACTATACTATGACTTTTTTTTTTACTTTTTTCAACATACTATACTATGACTTTTTTTTTTTTTTACTTTTTTCAAAATATTATACTATGATTTTTTTTTTTACTTTTTACGACATACTATACTACGACTTTTTTTTGTGAAATTTTTCGACATACTATACTATGACCTTTTTTTTTTTACATTTTTCGACATACTATACTATGACTTTTTTTAGGACTTTTTCAAGATACTATGACTTTTTTTAGGACTTTTTCGAGATACTATGACTTTTTTACTTTTTTCGATATACTATACTATAAGTTTTTTTTCATAAAATTTTCGACATACTATACTATGACTTTTTTTTTTACATTTTTCGACACACTATACTATGACTTTTTTAGGACTTTTTCAACATACTATGACTTTTTTACTTTTTACGACATACTATACTATGACTTTTTTCATAAAATTTTCGACATACTATACTATGACTTTTTTTTTTTTACTTTTTTCAACATACTATACTATGACTTTTTTGTGAAATTTTTCGACATACTATACTATGACTTTTTTTTTTACTTTTTTCGACACACTATACTATGACTTTTTTTAGGACTTTTTCAACATACTATGACTTTTTTTTTTTTTTCGATATACTATACTATGAGTTTTTTCATAAAATTTTCGACATACTATACTATGACTTTTTTTTTTTTTTTAACTTTTTTCAACATACCATACTATGACTTTTTTGTGAAATTTTGCGACATACTATACTATGACTTTCTTTTTTTACATTTTTCGACACACTATACTATGACTTTTTTTAGGACTTTTTCAACATACTATGACTTTTTTTTTTTTTACTTTTTTCGAAATACTATACTATGACTTTTTTTTTTACTTTTTTCTACATACTATACTACGACTTTTTTTAGGACTTTTTCAACATACTATGACTTTTTTTTTTTTTACTTTTTACGACATACTATACTATGACTTTTTTTTGTGAAATTTTTCGACATACTATACCATGACTTTTTTTTTTACTTTTTTCTACATACTATACTACGACTTTTTTTTGTGAAATTTTTCGACATACTATACTATGACTTTTTTTTTTTTTCCTTTTTACAACATACTATACTATGAATTTTTTTAGGACTTTTTCAACATGCTATGACTTTTTTTTTTTTTTACCTTTTTCGAAATATTATACTATAACTTTTTTTTTTTTACTTTTTACGACATACTATACTATGACTTTTTTTTGTGAAATTTTTCGACATACTACACTGTCACTTTTTTTATGACTTTTTTTTTACATACTATACTATGACTTTTTTTAGGACTTTTTCAACATACTATGACTTTTTTTTTTTTTACTTTTTTCGAAATATTATACTATGACTTTTTTTTTACTTTTTACGACATACTATACTATGACTTTTTTTTGTGAAATTTTTCGACATACTATACTATGACTTTTTTTTTTACGTTTTTCAACATACTATACTATGACTTTTTTTTAGGACTTTTTCAACATACTATGACTTTTTTACTTTTTACGATATACTTTACTATGACTTTTTTCATAAAATGTTCGAAATACTATACTATGACTTTTTTTTTACTTTTTACGACATACTATACTATGACTTTTTTTTGTGAAATTTTTCGACATACTATACTATGACTTTTTTTTTTACGTTTTTCAACATACTATACTATGACTTTTTTTTAGGACTTTTTCAACATACTATGACTTTTTTACTTTTTACGATATACTTTACTATGACTTTTTTCATAAAATGTTCGAAATACTATACTATGACTTTTTTCATAACATTTTCGATACACTATATTATGAGTTTTTTTTTCATAACATTTTCGACATACTATACTATGACTTTTTTTTTTTTTACTTTTTTCAACATACTATACTATGACTTTTTTTTTTTTTACTTTTTTCAACATACCATACTATGACTTTTTTGTGAAATTTTGCGACATACTATACTATGACTTTCTTTTTTTACATTTTTCGACACACTATACTATGACTTTTTTTAGGACTTTTTCAACATACTATGACTTTTTTTTTTTTTACTTTTTTCGAAATACTATACTATGACTTTTTTTTTACTTTTCACGACATACTATACTATGACTTTTTTTTGTGAAATTTTTCGACATACTATACTATGACTTTTTTTTTTACTTTTTTCAACATACTATACTATGACATTTTTGTGAAATTTTGCGACGTACTATACTATGACTTTCTTTTTTTTACATTTTTCGACAAACTATACTATGACTTCTTTTAGGACTTTTTCAACATACTATGACTTTTTTTTTTTTTTACTTTTTTCGAAATATTATACTATAACTTTTTTTTTTTTACTTTTTACGACATACTATACTATGACTTTTTTTTTTGAAATTTTTCGACATACTATATTATGACTTTTTTTTGTGAAATTTTTCGACATACTACACTGTCACTTTTTTTATGACTTTTTTTTTACATACTATACTATGAATTTTTTTGGGACTTTTTCAACATACTATGACTTTTTTTTTTTTTTACTTTTTTCGAAATATCATACTATGACTTTTTTTTTACTTTTTACGACATACTATACTATGACTTTTTTTTGTGGAATTTTTCGACATACTATACTATGACTTTTTTTTTTACTTTTTTCAACATACTATACTACCACTTTTTTTTGTGAAATTTTTCGACATACTTTACTATGACTTTTTTTTTTACTTTTTTCAACATACTATACTACGACTTTTTTTGTTAAATTTTTCGACATACTATACTATGACTTTTTTTAGGACTTTTTCAACATACTATGACTTTGTCTTTTTTTACGACATACTATACTATGACTTTTTTCATAAAATTTTTCAACATACTATACTTTAACTTTTTTTCATGAAATTATTCGACTATATAATGACTTTTTTTTACTTTTTTCGTCATACTATACTATGACTTTTCTTTTCATACAATTTTTCGACATACTATACTAAGACTTTTTTTTTTTACTTTTTTCGACATACTATACTATTACTTTTTTTTTTACTTTTTTCGACATACTATATACTATGACTTTTTTTCATGAAAGTTGACTTTTTTTTATTAGTTTTTTTTTACATACTATACTATGACTTTTTTTATGACTTTTTTCGACAAATTATGACTTTTTATAGGACATTTTTTTGACAAACTATACTATGACTTTTTTTTGTGACTTTTTTTTCCGACAAACTATACTACGACTTTTTTTAGGTGGTTTTTTGACATACTATACTACGACTTTTTTTTGGCGTTTTTTTGACATACTATACTATGACTTTTTTTTAAGACTTTTTTTCATCATACTATACTATGACTTTTTTTTTTTACTTTTTTCGACAAACTATACTATGACTTTTTAAAAAAAAAAGAATTCGACATACTATGCGACTTTTATTTGTGAAATTTTTCAACATACTATACTATAACTTTTTTTCATGAAATTATTTAACATACTATATAATGACTTTTTTTTTTTTACATTTTTCAACATACTATACTTTGACTTTATTTTTGTGAAATTTTTTTTCTTTTTCTAGATTGTTATTTTTTGTGAAACGTCTAGCAGTAGCGGTAACGACAGCTGCTGCTGTTCATATCATTATCCTTTAGCGTAGCATACCTGCTTAGCTTACTCACAGCTAAACATATTCTGCTTTCCTGTTAATTCCTTAATTTCATACTAACGTGATAACCATGGTTTGCGCGGGGTGTTCAGATAGGATGTCTCTGCTAGAGAGACGTGTCCATGATTTAGAACAGCTTGTCGGTTCTAGCTTTAGCTTAGATGTCACGGGCACTCCAGATAGCATTAGCTGAGTTTGTCACTGTCAGACGGTGTAGGAGGAATCGCCGGAGCTCGCAGCCGACTGTGCTGCCCGGTTTGCGGTCGCCTCTCCCGGCTGCAAACCGGTTTTCTGCTCTTGTTCGTAATCCTTCGGGTCCGCGCGTCTCCTCCACTCCTGATGACAGGGA